>PVKH010044855.1:0-10565 GCA_004027955.1 Chaetophractus vellerosus | reverse complement strand
AAGATTTGGGGCCCTGTTATTGTGGCAGCTAGCATTTCCTAAGTGTTAGGATAGACCCCTCTTCATATTAAGGGCAAAGACTATGAACAGGTCAGATTGTGTATAGTCAGGCATATATAATCACTGAAAACTAAAGCAAGCAAAGAGGAAAAAAATCTTAGCACTAAGGACTGAATAGGCAGATGTCTGGAGTACTGGCTGAAATTCTGTGCTGAGAATCAAGTTAAGGAAACAATGTGAAAACCAGCCAAATTGTGGGAAGATGGCATTGCAATAGGCAGGCAGGGCTCAAGTTTCTCACAAAAGCAATGGAGAAAGGGCCAAAGGCTGTATGAGGTACCTGCTTTCGAGGTCAGCAGACCAAGACAGTGCAACACAACTCCCAGGAGGTCCATAAAGATGAAGAACCAGAAACAACAAACACGAGTTACCAAACCCTGGTGTTGGCTGGGAAGGGCTCCCCTCCCCCACCCCAAGATAGTAAGCCAGGTTTAAATCACTGGATCACTGTAGCTGACTGAGATGGGAACAGACATCTTCCTCCCTGTCAGATGTTACAAGGGAAAAGGGAGGGGGATTTAGAGAGCTTTTCTTCAGTGAGTTCAGCCAGTAGAGCCCACTTTGCATCTCAGCTCTGGACATACCAAACCAAGGAAAATGGAGATTGAAACACACGGATGGAAAGCTGCATGGACAAGTGCCATCTGCTAGCCCATCTGGAAGCTTCATGGACAAAAACTGCTTTTGGTTCTCTATGTACTCTACACTCGTGAGAGAAAATCTGTGCCCTATTAGTGAGTTCCTGGCACAGTTTTGATAACTTAAGCTGGGCAACTTTAAAGCAAGACACCTATTATTCAGAAAGAAAAATATCAGAGATAAAAAGAGAATTCTGAAAGCAGGAAGAGAAAATCAAAGCATCACATATAAGGGAACCTTGATAAGATTAAGTGCTGACCTCTCATCAGAAACCATGAAGAAGAGAAGAAAGTGGTATGATCTATTTATGAGAATGAAAGAGAAAAACTGCCAGCCAAAGAATTCTGTATCTGGCAAAGCTGTTTTTCAAAAAATGAGGGTGAGTTCAAAGTCTTCACAGACAAACAAAAACTGATAGAATATGTTACCAAAAGACCGGAATGACAAGAGATAGTCAAAGAAGTGCTGCAGCCTGAAAGAAAAATCAAGGGCAAGAGACTTAGATAAGAGTGAAGAAATGAAAATTATTAGGAAGGGTAAATTTAAGGGTAAAAAGGCATACAGTAGTACAATATGAAAAGACAAAGCCAAAGGACAACATGGATGAAGTAATGCCTTTACAGTAATAACATTGAATGTTAATGGCATGAAATCCCCAATCAAAAGACATAGTCTGATAGAATGAATAAAAAAGATGAGCCATCTATATGTTGTCTTCAAGAGACTCACCTCAGATGTAAAGACAGAACCTGGATGAAAATGAAAGGTTAGAAAAGATATTCCATGCAAATAGTAACCAAACATGAGCTGGAGTTATGATACTAATATTGAACAAAATAGATTTTAAATACAAAACTGTTACAAGGGGAAAAGAAGGTCTTTATTAATAATAAAAGGGGCAATTCACCAAGAAGAAATAACTATACTAAATATTTATGCTCCTCTATTGATATGGGGTGCCTAAGGGTTGCCTCCTGAGAGCCTTCTTATTGCTCAAATATGGCCTCTCTCTAAGTCAAACTCAGCATATGAGTGCATTACCTTCCACTCAGCATGGGACATGGCTCCTGGGGATGAGCCTTCCTGGCCACGAGTGATTGTTACTAAGTGCCAACTGGCAATGCAACTGGAAAAAGACCTTGAATAAAAGAGGGAGAAGGTAAAGACAAATGAGTACATATGGCCAAGAAACTTCAAAGTGAGTCAGGAGGTCCCAGAGGTAACACTTATGTACATCTCAGTAGGATCTCATAGACTTCTGAAGTGAATACCACCCCAAATAGTGGGGCTCCTGAGGTCTCTGGAGACACCCAGGTCCTATGGTCAGGGCAGATAGCTCCAGAGTTTGGTGCCTAGCCAGTAGGCCCTACTTTGGAGTTTGTGCTCCTGAGAGTGAAAGAGTTGGACTCAATTATGTCTTCCCTGCACATGCCTCATCTGTCCCTTCTATTCAAACCTATACTTGGTGCTGAAGCTTATAGATGTGCATCCAGAGACTCGAGTCTTTGGGCTGTCCATGTGCCAGACAGGCCTGGAATCTTGGTGGAGCTGCAATTCCTACTCTACTCATTGGACTCATCCAGGACAACTGGCAGGAAGATGATGATGGATAATGGCTGTCCCAGGGAATGGAGAGATTCTGCAGGCAGGATAGTCCCATCCATCTTCCCCACAGGATATAAGCCCCCCTTCAATTGGAGGTGGAGTAGATATCACCATCCCAGTCTCCTCAGGATTGGGGGAAGAGCTATGGACTAGAGTGGACTTACTGGTATTCTACTATAGATATATTGTGATTCAAACATTGGGAGAAATTACAACATTGATGTGGAGTCAGTGGGCACTGGAAGCTCTGGGGGCAGTGAGAAGGAAAAGCAGTTGTGATACAGGGGCTTTTTCGGGATTTGGGAATTGTCCTGAGTGACACTGCAATGACAGATATAGGCCATTTTATATCATCACATAACATGCAGAACTGTGTTGGATAGCATGTGGTCTACAATGTGAACTATGGTCCATGCTTAATGGCAAAGCCCCAGGATGTATTTATCAATTGCAATGAACATGCCACACTAATGAAGGATGTTCATGTGGGAGGTTGTGGGAGGTATGGGAGGTGGGGCGTATGGGAATCCCTATATTTTTTGTGTAACATTTATGTAATCTAAGTATCTTTTTAAAAATTTAAAAATTAAAAAAATATATTTATGCTCCTAACCTGAGTGCCCCAAGATACATGAGGCATACACTGGAAAAGCTGAAGGAAGAAATAGATGTCTCTACAATAATATTTGGAGACTACAATACACAAGTCTCAGTATTGGATAGAACATCTGGACAGAGGATAAATAAAGAAACAGAAAGCTTGAATAAGAAGTTAAATGAACTAGATCTAACAGACATCTATAGCGTACTGCACCCACAAACAGCAGGATATACATTCTTTTCAAGCGCTCATGGATCCTTCTCCAATGTAGACCATATGTTAGGGATACAAGACAAGTCTCAATAAATTTCAAAAGATTGAAATTATACAAAACAGTTTCTGTGATCATAACAATGAAACTGGAAATCAGTAATGGACAGAGAAAGGGAAAATTCATAAATATACAGAGATTAAACAACACACTCTTCAATAATCAGTGTGTCAAATAAGAAATTGCAAGAGAATGCAGCAAATATCCTGACACAAAGAAAAATGTGAATGCAACATATCAAAACCTATGGGACACTGCAAAGGCAGTGCTGAAAGGGAAATTTATAGCCCTCAATACGTACATTAAAAAAGAAGAAAGAGCTAAAATTGAAGAGCTAACTACACACCTGGAGGAGCTAGAAAAAGAAGTGCAAACTAATCCCAATCCAAGCTGATAGGAAGAAATAGTAAAGATCAGAGCAGAAATAAATGAAATCAAGAAAAAAAAAACACAATAGAGAGAATCAACAAAAGCAAAAGTTGGTTCTTTGAGAAGATAAACAAAATCGACAGACCCTTAGACTGGCAAAGAAAAAAGAGAGATGATGGAAATAAATAAAATCATAAATGAGAGATGGGCCATTACCACTGACCTCACAGAACTAAGAGAGATCATAAGAGGATACTACGAACAATTGTATGTAAAAAGACTAAACAATGTAGATGAGATGGACAAATTCCTAGAAATACATGAATTACCTGCATTTACCCTAGAAGAAACAGAAGACCTCAACAAACCATTTACAAGTGAAGAGATTGAAACTGTCATCAAAAACCTCGCAAAGATGAAAATTCCAGGACCAGATGGCTTCACAAGTAAATTCTATCAATCGTTCAAAGAAGATCTAATAATAATCTTGCTCAAGCTCTACCACAAAATTTAACAGGAAAGAATGCTACCAAACTCATTCTGTGAAGCTAGCATATCCCTACTACCAAAACCGGATAAAGATACTATGAAAAAAGAAAATTACAGAACAGTATCTCTAATGAATATATGTGCAAAAATCCTCAACAAAATACTTGCAAACCGAATCCAAAAGCACATTAAAAGAATTATGCACTACTATCAAGTGGGTTTTATCCCAGGTGTGCAAGAGTGGCCCAATATAAGAAAATCAATTGTATAATAAACCACATGAATAAATTGAAGTCACGTGATCCTCTCGATTGATGCAGAAAAGGCATTTGACAAAATAAAGCACCTTTTCTTGATAAAAAAAAAAACACTCCAAAACATAAGAATAGAAAGAAGCTTTCTCAATTTGGTAAAGTGCATATATGAAAAACCTACATCCAGCATTGTACTCAGTGGTGAAAACTGAAAGGTTTTCTGCTAATATCAGAAACAAGACAAGGATGCCCACTGTCAGCATTATTATTCACTATTTTGCTAGAAGTTCTAGCTAGAGCAATCAGGCAAGATAAAGAAATAAAAGGCACCCAAATAGGAAAGGAAGAAGTAAAACTGGCACTATTTGCCAATGATATGATCCTATATCTAAAAAGTACCAACATATCCAACAAAGCTAGTACAATTAATAGACAAGTTCAGCAAAGTGGCAGGATACAAGATTAATATGCAAAAATCAATAGTTTCTATACACTACTGAAGTGCAATCTTAGGTGGAAATCAGAAAAAAATTCCTCTTATAATAGCAATTAAAACAATCAAATATTTAGGAATAAACTTAACCAAAGACATCAAGGACCTGTATTCAGAAAACTACAAAACATTGCTAAAAGAAACTGAAGAAGACTCAAATAAATGGAAGGGCATTCTGTGTTCATGGATTGAAAGACTAAATATCATTAAGATGTCAATTCTTCCCAAACTGATTTACAGATTCAACTCAATCCCAATAAATATCCCAACAGCCTTTTTGCAGAAATCGGAAAGCCAATAATCAAATTTATTTGGAAGGATAAGGGTCCTGAATAGCCAAAAATGTCTTTAAAAAGAAGGATGAAGATAGAGGATTCTTACTTCCTCACTTTAAAGCATATTACTTAGCTACAATGGTAAAAAAAAAAAAAATCCAGCACGGTATTGGCATAAAGACAGACAGATTGACCAATGGAACTGAATCGAGAACTCAGACCCTCATATCTTCATTCAAGTAATTTTTGATAAGGCTGTTAAGCCCACCCAGCTGAGCCAGAGCAGTCCATTCAACAAATGGTACTGGAAGAACTGGATAGCCATATCCAAAGGAAAGAAAGAGGACCCCTATCTCACACCTTATACAAAAATTAACTCAAAATGGATCAAGGACCTAAATTTAAAAGCAACAACCATAAAACTCCTAGAAGAAAATGTAGGAGAACATCTTCGATATTTTGTGGTAGGCAGTAGTTTCTTAAACTAGATACAAAAGGACAATTACCATATGACTGCTCTAATATGAACCAAATATATTACTAAATACATTGTGTAAACTCATGGAATTAATCATTAGAATATAAGTCACCAGAAAATAGAATGAGGGTAGAGAATGGAAAGCTGATGGTTAATCTGTACAGAACTGGTTAAAACGTTGTTTGTACATCTTTGGGAATGAATGGAAATAGTGAGAACACATCATGCTGTCTTTAACTTGCAGAGCTATTAGAGGGGTATGATGGTGATTGAAAGGGAAAACCTAATGACATATTACTAGAAGGAAAGCTTAAAAATGTAACATGGGACTGTATAACATGTAACCTCATGTAAAATATGAATACGGGTGATATTGCATCATATAAGACTGTTTTTCACAAAATATAAGTACAAATAAACTAGAGAGAAGGGTACAGAATAGCAGCTTCGTATGGCAGGGGAAGCACTGAAAGATTTAGAGGTGATGAGTTTTGTTTGTTTGTATGTTTGGTTGGTTTTTGTTTTTTAATATTATTATTACTGGAATAATGAAAATGCTCTAAAAATGATCAGAGTGATGAATGCACAACTATGTGATTATACCGAACATCATTGATTATACACTTTGGATGGATTTATACTTCATAAATATATATCAATAAAATTGATTTGTTGAAAAAAAAAAGAAATAGAGTTGTATCTTAAAAAAAAAAAAAAAAGCCTGTGCTACATAGCCAGATACACTTGAATTTCAATCCTGGCTGTTGTTACTTCCTACCTGTGTGACTTTGAACAAGTTATGTGTCTTCTTTGAGCTTCATTTTCCTTGGCTATTAAATGAGAATATTACCTAGCTTATAGTGTTGCTTTAAGGATTGAATGAGATCCATGCAAAGCTACTCTACAAAACCAGGCAGACATTCATTAGCCCTGCAATAATTATCATTCTCTAATTTCTAATCCCCACTCTTCCACTGAGAAGCTATGTGTCCATGCCAAGACAGTCCGAGTCTCCAGGCTTCAGTTCCTTTTGTATACAATGAAAGGATTATGATATAACATACTTAAGTCCTTTTCTAGTGTTAATGCCTTGGAGGTTGGGAGATCTGGGTATATGCCTTCCTCTGCTACTAATGAGTTGAATGATTGCTAGAAAATTTAAGTGACCTCTTTGCATCTCAGTTGCTTCATTAGTCAAACTGAGATAAAAAAAAAAAATACATGTTTTGTCAGCCTCACAAACAAAGCATCAATTTAGTGTGAACAGGCTCTGGAAAGTCAATTAAGTGCTATACAAAATATGTGCAGACATCATTGTTATTGTTTCTTCTTTGTAAATCTTGATTAGTGACTGCTATTATAGTGTCAGTCGCGATTGGTAATATGACTCTACCTTTTGTAAACCGCTTTCTTTACTGACTTTGCACAAGAGAATCAGTATCTGGCTGGTTGCACCTTTCTCAATTTGTCTTTGAAGGGGCTTTCTTTTTGTCTCTCTATTCGTCTAAAGATATCACTCCCAAATCTTCCATAAACAACTCACCTATTGGCATTTCAACTCTCACCTCTAGTCTGGAGGCCCGCTGATCTACATCCCCAAAATGACCTCTAACACGAGTTCACATACCCATGGGACATAAAAGCACCTTGAACTTAATGGGCATTGATTAAATATTTGCTGAGTGAAGGAAAAGAGTTCAGGTAAGAAGATGCACTGAAAATTATTTATGATTCCATGAAATTCCATAAAATTATGACATGATTTTAAAATATATTTTGCATTAATTCTCTAGATGTGCTGCCAATACCATGGCCCAGTTCCTTATTCTCCCAGACCTGAATGAGTGCCTTAGTTTTGGGCCGATCTCTCAATCACTGCCCTCTCCAACCCATATCAATAGCTGGCTAGTCTTCCCAAGTCTAATGACTCAGGGAGATGTAATTAAAATAACACTAGCCTAAAAATCAGGAAAACCTGAAGAGCAATGCCATTCTCGCACTTGAGGGCTATATTAGCTTGGGTGAGTCACTTTCTAACTGAACACATTAATTTTCTCATTTGCATAATAAGCAGAGTTTAAACTACATCAGTGATTTTCAATCAGTATACTACAGAGCACAAGGTTTCCATGGAGATGCTCTTATTGGGCCTAGAAAGTAAAGTTCCAGATGGACCTGCCTTGAGTCACCATCCACTGCATTTCTGTAGTATAATCTATTAAAATTTTACTGCCATGAATGTTAAAGGATTTAAAAATATTGACCTAGATCATTATCACTCTTAGCTTGAAATTCCTATGATTGTCATTCTATTATATCCTGCTCCTCTAGTACTTAAAATCCTTGTTATAAAAAAATCCCCACTAGGCATTCAAAACATAAATAATCTGAATAATCTGACTTCACTTTGCCTATCAATTTGCCTTTTTCTCTCAAAACTTCAGTACAATACCTTTCCACTCTCTGGCCTGTGTTACCTTAAGTTTCCACATATGGAATATCAACTTTGATTTCATTTTTCCCCACCCTGTGCAATATATAAACTCTACCTAATTGATTATCTAAAATTCAAATACAAGCACAAATTTTAATTCCACCAAGAATCTCTCTTTCTTCTCTCTGAATTCCTATAATGTTTAACAGCTATAACACCCCCCTTTAATTCTTACACTCATTTTGGCATAGAATATTCTGTGTTTCTTGCTCTCGTTTCTCTCCCCATCAAATAGAAAGCTTTTTTTAACTTCCACCTATTAATAATTTACTACATCAGGCCTTCTGACAAATGTTTTATATTCAGTACTTCATTTGATCTTCAGAATAACTATGTGATCATTTGAATTACCCTCATTTTACAGAAAATGGAAATGTAGAGGTTTAAATAATATGCCTTTGGTAAAACATCTGGAAAGTGGCAGAACAGAGATTCATACCAAGGCTTATCTGACTCCTTAGTACATGCTATTATCCATTAAACTTTACCACTTCCTGAACATTTTGAGGGAAGGAGCTTCTCTATTATCAACATCCAGGGCTAACTAAGCACCATCCCAGAACTAAAGCTGACCTAAAAGCCCACTGTTATTAATAGATTTCCAGGTGTAAGAATAGAGAGACGATTTCTCCATAGAGGAGACAGAATTTGGAGTTTGACTCTATCCTAGTTTACTGCCTGCCTACGGGGCTGAGGGAGGGTTATTGTCAACATAGGAAGGCTTCAAAGACTCTCTTGAATTAGAAAGGTTATTTCACAACATTACTTAAGGCAGAATTGCTGGATGCCAATTGTTGTTAACAAGAATACACAAAAAGATGATTCTGCACATCAAAACCAAAGGAAGAGACAAGGACAAAAGTTGGAGGAATAATTGTGAATATGTCTCTAGGAGAATTGAAAGCAGATCATCATGGGGTTTAAGAATAACTCAGGTCCAGAATTGAGTAACTGAATGTTAAGTAGGTACTGAAGATACTTTTTTTTTTAAGGCGGTATGGGGATTAAACCCAGGACCTCGTACATGGGAGGCAGGCACCCAACCACTGAGCTACATTTGCTCCCCAGCAACTTGTGACTTTGAATTCTCAGATGCAAGTTACAGAAATTCAGGTTAACTGAACTTACTTTACCCAAACATATTGGCTCAAAAATGGAAAAGCCCAGGATCTCTAGACTCTGTGGGATCCAGGTAATCTAACAATATCATTTGGATTTAATCTTTCCCCTATATTTACGCACTGCTTTTTATCATCTTAGCTTTACCATAAGGCATCATCTTGACATGGTAGCCCCCAGCTGTTCTAAGCTAACATCCTTCTAACTTCATTGCTGAGAGAGATTCTTCTCAACAATATCAACAAAAAAATAGGGTATGTAACTCATTGGTCCCAGGTCCTGAAGTACTTACTTTTCATGGCCAAAAAGCACATCATTAGCCATTAGGGAAATGCAAATCAAAACCACAATGAGATACCATTTTGCACCCACAAGAATGGCTACTATTAAAAAAAACAATGGAAAATTATAAGTGTTGAGAGGATGTGGCTAAAGGGAAAACTCATTCATTGCTCATGGGAATGTAAAATGGTACAGCCATTGTGGAAGACAGTTTGGTGGTTCCTCAGAAAGTTAAGCAGAGGATGACCATATGACTTGGCAACCCCACTGGAATATACCAAAAAGAACTAAAAGCAGGGAGCGATCAGATATTCGCACACTGATATTCATAGTGGTATTACAATTGTCAGAAGATGGAACAACCAAAATGTTCATCAGCTGATAAATGGATAAACAAATTGTGGTATATACACACAATGGAATATTATTCAGCCCAAAAAAGAAATGAAATTCTTATACATGAGACAACATGGGTGAATTCTGAAGACATCTTGCGGAGTTAAAAAAAGACAGGCACAAAAGAACAAATATTGCATGACCTCACTGATATGCAATACTAGGATAACATACTCATAGAGTCAGAATCTAGAATGTAGGTTACCAGCGGACATAGTGGGAGTAGGAAGTTAAAATGTACAGAATTTCTATTCAGGATGAGGGAGAAGGTTTGGTAGTGTATGATGATGATGGTAGTACAACCTCGTGAATGTAATTAATAGCACTGAATTATATATTTGAATGTGGCTAAAAGGGGAAATTTTAGGTTGCATATATGTTACTAGAATAATTTTCTTTAAAAATCCATGGAACTGTACAACACCAAAAATGACCCTTAAGTTAAACCATGGACGCTAGCTAATAGGACAATTATAAAAATGTGTTTTCATCAATTGTAACAAATGTACCACACCAATGCAAAGTGTTAATAATAGGGTGGTGTTTTGGTCAGCCACAGGAGTGCCTTTTTGAAATATACCAAAGATTGGTCGGTCTTTATAAAGGGTATTTATTTGGGGTAGAAGCTTACAGTTACCAGGCCACAAAGCATAAATTTCTTCCCATACCCAAGTCCACGTGTTGGAGGAAGATGGCTGCCGACGTCTCCAGAGTTCAGGTTTCCGGGTTCCTCTGTTCCC
>PVKH010044854.1:0-10562 GCA_004027955.1 Chaetophractus vellerosus | reverse complement strand
AGACTGGAAGAGAAGAGAGGGCAGGAAACAGACACAGAGAATTGCCCAGTGAATGGACACAAAACAGCAAACAGGGGTGGGGGTGGGGGTGGGGTTAAAATGGATAAAGTAAATAAATAAATAAATCTTTTTTAAAAAAAAGAATGTATAAAGAACTAACAATTATTGAGGGTGCAATAAATTTACTACATTAGACAAATAGAAATACTTGGAATATCTCAAGGGTATGAAATTATTGGAGATAATTTTAGGAGACCACTTAACTGTCACTAATGAACTACTGGGTGAGAGTCAACCGCATCCATCCACCCACCCATCCATCCCTCCATTCTACCAGCAAATACTAAATGAGCACCTTCTATGTGCCAGGCACTGTGCTAGGCCCAGCAAACACAGCAATAAAACAAAACAAAGGTCTGCCTGCACGGAGTTCACCTTCAACTGGGGAAGACCAACAAGCAAATAAATAAATAAATAATATGTCAGGCAGTGCTAAGTGCCAGGAAGAAAAATGCCAGGGAGTGGGATAGAGTTCCAAAAGCTTTGGGGCAGGTGACACATGAGCATCTGAATAAAATGGAGAGGAGGGCAGGGGTTATCTGAGAAAAAAGTGTTACCAGGCAGCGAAACAGAAAGGGCAAGCTGCTGAGGGAGGAAGGAGCATAGAAAGTTCCAGAGGAAAGCCAAGTCCCATGTGGCTGCGGCATAAGAAACAGGAAAAGAGGAATAGGAGATGAGAGTGCAGAGGAAGCCAGGAGCCAGGTCACCCAAGGCCTGGCTGTAAGCAAGCCACGGCAAGTTTGGGTTTTATTCCATGCTTGGTATAGAAGCAATGAGGGTTTGAGTAAGGGAGGGGTGGTGGCAAGTAATAAATGGCTTGGTCTGGGGTGATCGCAATGGAGGTGATGAGAAATGTCCATATTTCGGTATACGTTTGAAAGGAACAGAAGGCACAGGTTTGCTCTTAGATTGGACAGGAAAATGAGGAGGCGGAATCGAGAAGGATTGTAAAAGTTCTGGCCCATTCGATGGCATGGGTGAATGCTGAGGCAGAGGGCAGGCGGCAGGGCAGCCTTGGATTTGGGGCACGTTGAGTCCCAATGCCAGTTAGCAATCCTGGTGAAATGTGGGGGAGGGGGTAGTGTATGACACGTATGAGCTTCTGGGGCAGGGATGGGGTTCGAATCCCGGCCTCGTTGAGAGGTGTGGAAGGAAAAGAGCCGTGCATCCCTAAAATCCCTACCTGGGACTGCAGAAGATCAAGAGAAAATCCCTGATGGATTGAAGATGAAATTAGTCCATGAAGCTGCAAAGAGACATGTAGTGCACTTTAAACAGGGCCCAGCATCCCATAAATGAAACATTTTAATATTCAGCTTTATGAGATGACATTTACCTGTTTAAAGCTATTTTAGATCGCTTGGAATTCCAAAGAGAATATCTGGGGAACTTAGGTTAGGAAGCTTACACTTTCTCACACTTTCAGATAAGTGAAAATCACCTGGTTAAAAATGAGATTTCTCAGCCCTAACCACAACCCACCACACCAGAATCGGGGGTGGGGGGGACAGTGCTTGGAAATCTGCATCTTGACCACATTTGCCAAGTGATTCTGATGTGCACTGTCTGTAAAAGTGAAGTGACTCGGGCCATTGTTCAAGAGTTCAATGTATGCGCCAAAGTGATCACAAAATTTTACTCTAGCGAATAAGGGGAAGGGACAGGAAAGAAACGTGGGTTTTCTTCCTCCTTTTTGATGGCTTTATAAAACTCACAGATTGGAAATCTTTTGTCATTAAAATACGCCAAGTAGGCTCTCTTTGAAACAGGACTTAAAATTCTCGTGTTAACATGGGGTTGCAAATTTCAGACACTGCCCCTCAGATGTCAACCGGCACCAAACTGCCAAGCTCTGATACTAAATATCATCCTGAAGTTCTGCACATTTTCTCTGGGCCTCGAAAACGGCTTACTGTGATGAAAGGAGCAGCTATGGACGCAGCCACCTCCCTCCCAAAGGCGCCTGGCCTTGGGAAAGCAACGCGGCCTTCGGGGAGCCTGGGTTCCCCAGCTGTACTACTGGGGTGTCCTTCGAAGTCCAGCTCTCACCTCATTTCACATCCCATGTTGGGCTCTTGCCTGTTCAAGGCTTTTTTAACATCTAGCTTACTTTTCCTACACTTCCCTAATCCGGGCTAAAATGTTGCCAGCCTATTCATGTTAAAATTTTGAAATGTAACTGTACCAAACACCGCATAGAAAAAAGGCTTCAACGTACAAAAGTGATTAACACTATGATTTTTCTGATTCCTTTTCATCACTTTGGAGTGATATACCGAGGAATTTGGACGTCTCTGCTTCCGCTCCCGCCCTTGTTTCCCCACAATACACAGAATTATCCTAAAGCATAAATCTGACCACACCCTCTCCCTGAAACCTTCCAAGGCTCCCCATTGTACTTAGAATCATTACTGTGTCATTTGACTCTTGCACAAACCCTCCAAACTTGTCTCAGGCAGCTCTTCCCAGGTGCAGTTCTCCACCAGAGATGATTTTGCCCCCTTGCCCCCCGGGGACGCGTGGCAATGTCTGCGGGTATTTCTGGTTGTCATAGCTGAGGGAAAAGAAGTGCTTCTGGCATCTAGTGGGTAGAGGCCAGGGATGCTGCTAAACATTCTACGATGCACAGGACGCCTCCAGAACAGAGACGTATCTGAACAACAGCTCCAAGGCTGAGACGCCTGCTAGGTAACCAGGTTGGTGTCACCTGGTCTCCTTCCAACCCCAGAGCCACGCCCTGCACCTGAGGTGACGCTCAAGGACATGCTTCTCCTTGTTTTGCCAGCTCCTTCTGCTTGGCACCTGGCCTGACCACCCAGCTCACATCAATTCTACAATATCCTGTTCTCCATTGGTTTCCTTCCCAGCGTTTATGGTCACGTGTCATAGCTGGGTGCTTGGTTGTTTTCAGCCCATCTTCTGCCACCTGCACCCACAGAGGTCAGCTCCACGAGGGCAGGAATTGTGACCTCGTTCGTGAGCTAACCCCAGCAAACAGCACTAGCCCCAGTGCCTGGCACTTAGCAAAGGCTCAAAAAAGATGTGCTGAATGAATAAAAGCAGGCAGACAGAAAGCCGTCAGCCTTTCCCCTCACCAAATTAGACTATTGAAAAATGTGCTCCTGTGGGCTGCATCTTCCTTAAAAAGGGAACATAACATACTTATATATATACCTGCACTTTTTGAAAAATGGAATAAATCAAAAAAAGATTTTTATTTATTTATATATCCCTCCCTTACTGCTGTGCTCATTTGCTTTGCGTTTTTCTGTGTCTGCTTGTCTCCCCCTGCTGTGTCATCCCGCTGAGTCAGCTCACCCTGCTGTGGCTTGCCTTCTCCAGGAGTCCCCGGGAACCGAACCCGGGGCCTCCCATGTGGTAAACCAGAGACCTACCAATTGAGCCACAGCTGGTTCCCACTTACTAGTTTTAAGATGCTGTGCTGTAAAATACTGTCATATTTGCTATTTCCTGGTACCGTGTAGTTTTTTCCCCTTTCGAAAAAAAAGCATGGCACCAAAAAAAAAAAAGTTACTTATAGAAAGGAGGGGGCAAGGTGAAAAGGATGAAAAGCTAGACTGCTCTCAATATACCTTGTTTTAGTTTTGAATTTGAAACTGTTTTCCATAATGAAATTACATATTTTTTTAAAAAGCAAAGTAGCATCTAATGATGAAAGTGACTGTCTATGAAGTTCACGGCATACCCACAAACATTATTTCAACTGACTCTATCACACAATACCTTAACATCCTCTAGTGGGATTTACCCAGGATAGACCAGTGTTCCTGGAGGACTTGTTAAACCAGACTGCTGGACCCCACCCCAGGGTGGACCTGATAATCCGCATTTCTAATAAGTTCCCAGGGACGTTGATTTTATTGGTCGAGGCACCACAACTTGAGAACCACTGCTATAGACAAATAGAACCGCCAAAAAAAAAAGCTTCATTTTGTAATGTTAGTAATATTGGCACTATAATTTTTTAGCAGTTCTATACACCAGGATAAAGCAGTGATTGTTAATGCCATCATAACCAAGAGAATAAAATACAAAACCAAAAAGGTAAAAATTCTCCATCACCTTAAATTTGAACTGGAAATGGCAATTCAATTCAAATATTTTTTTTTCCTTTAAAAAGTATATTCTTTCCTTGCTCTGCCCATCCAAAAAGGCCAGGGGGAGTGGGTGTAGCTCAGTGGTTGAATGCCTGCTTCCCATATATGAGGTCCTGGTTCAATCTCTGTACTTCCAGAAAAAAAAGGCCAGGAGCTCAAGCAATGCAGTAGCAGTGAGCAACCTTATCCCCGAGCCAACATTTCTTATGACTATTTCCCATAAAAGGAACCCAGGCTCCTGGGAAGAAAGGACTGTCTCCAAGTTTGGGCCAGGAAACACAACGGATGAGTTTGAACATCTGATAACATACAGGTTCAAAGCCATCAGACCGCTGCGGCCAACGTGAAGGAGCTCCCACTGGCCAAACATGAGAACGTGCGCACGAAAGGTGACTGCAGTTGCTTACAAAGAACGCATCACATGTGTGAAGATCCCTGCGCTCTTAACATTTGGAAGACTTGTATGATGATCAGCATGTTTGTTTTGTAAGTTCACAACTTTTAATGTACACTTATTATGAATGTCCATGTATGAATGATATTCTTCAATAAAATTGTACAAAAGAAATTCACTGGTCTAGGCACCAGTGCATTATTCTGAAAGTTGATAAATCAAGAGGAAGAATCAATCAAGCATTTATCCTGCCTTTTTGGTTCAGCTGTATTTCCCAGAAACCAAATAATCAGGAAAAAGTTCTTTATAAATTCAACTAATAAACGCGGAAGGAATGATTTTTAAAAGCATTTTAATCAAAGTTCTTAAACTTTTGCAACAATCCTAATGATCGTCAGTGGGGGCTAAAATCACAAGGAGAAAGCTTGATGGGGAACTTCATAACGGCTGACTTAGTCTGACAACACCTGGACCCACTGATAAGCTTAGGAGAGCACGTGCTGACGTCCCCAGAGTAGTGCAATAGGCTCTACAGAGCCACCCCTGCCCCTCAAAAAAGGAAAAAAAGAAAAACCCTGAACCTGAATCTACATTTGAGCCTCAAGATTTAACATACCAGTTTACAGGACACAGAGAAGATAGGTTCGATGCAAATAAATCAAAACAAGAATTGAGAACAGGACAAATGACCCCGTTTCTTCAATAAATAAAATGTCAGAGTGGAGGCAGGTGAGATTTTTTTAGATTAAAAAAGGTGTAAGAAAAAAAAAAAAACGGAGTAAGAACTCTATCAATGAAACACAATGAGTAGGTCTTTTCTGGACCCTCCCTGCAACGTGCCAACTTTAAAAGGCCATTTCTGAGACGACCAGGAAATATGGACAAGGACAGGAGAGAGGTGGGGTTGAAATAATCACTGTCCATTTTGTTTGCTGTGATAATGCTATTTGGGGCCTAAGTTTGTTAAAAAGTTCTTCTCTGTTAGAGATACTTGCTGATGAAATTATATCAAGTCTAAGATTTGCTGTAAAATACTCTAGTAGGGGGAGCTGGGACAAGATCGGCAAAACACTGCCAACTGCCCAGGACATGGGGCGGAGGGTCTCTATCCTAATCTCTCTACATCCGTGTATGTGTAAAGCCCAATTTATAAAAAGTTATAAATAAAACAAAATCAAAAACACAATAAAGACCAAAACCCAAGATTGCAAAACACCAAATCTATATTTACATCCACATATAATAACATAACTTTAAGCTGAAATATATCATAAATAAAACAAGTAATGTCTACTGCTTGACAACGTAAGCATCAACAATCATAATCAATCAAACTGGAATGAAATAAATACATAAACAAAAATCCAACGAATTGTACCTCTATTATATGTACTGTTGTCTCAAAAGAAGGAAAAAAAAAAACATAAAACCAGTAGTATCCCAATAGTTAATACTGATGTTCAAAAACATATTTTGAAGTACAGGGCTGTGAAAAAAAAATTGACGTCTTTATGCATTCAGAAATGTGGTTGGAAAGAAAAAATCTGAAAGCCCCCAAAATTCCAGCATAATACAAAATTGGCTGTTTTCAAATAGATTTGGTGATTTTTTTTTAAATAGTTTTAAATTTCAGCCCTCTATTATTACATACCCCCTTAAGATTTACATTTATAGTCACAGCAAGCTTTCTGTAACACTCATTGAATTAGGCAAAGATCGAGTCAATCATTTTGCAAATGTGTTAATCTTCAAAAATAGGCTATAAAAGTGCAAAACTATGAAAACAAAATCTAGATTATGTACATATGGCTCAGCTTGTGAACAGGAAAAAAGGTAAATAGTGTACACTTTCCTGATACAAAGCACTTCATTGCAATGCCAGCGGACGGATCTCAGATTAGGTCCCCCTTTAATAACACGGGAGTTAAGACTTGTATCCAGGACCTATCATATGTTGCATAATGAAAAAACTCAAGACTTTTTCTCCATGTTTTGTTATTTTAGGATTTTACACTTACTCTATGGAGAAGGGCAGGGCAAGAAAAACTAACAGTGCAAATTTATTTTTTGAAACAGTTTCTTAATAAAATATTTTGTGGCTGTTAAAACCACATACTGCTGAATATTATCAGCCATGGACTGCACGTTAAGGGAACAGAACTTTAAAATACCCAGTAAGCCAGCTGGTGGCTGTCTGCTCTTTAAAACCCAAATTGCACATGCACTGAGAAAAACGTTGCTGCTTCAAAACAACCAAAAGGGAGAAAGGCAGGAAGACAACTGAGGTCTGGAAACAGAGCCTCGCTTCCCCGATTCCCAGGAGGCTCAGCCAGCAGTTCCTTATTTAGAATCAATGTGTTTATAATTAACTTTAACACAGTTAGCCCCAATGCCAGACACACCACGACTTCTAAAATACAAACTTAAGATTTACCAAAGAACTGTCACTGCCTTTAAAATTGCTTCCCGATATTTGTAATTCACATGTATAATTTAGCAAGCATTTATATCTTTATACTTACGTAGGCAAAAGCCCCAAAAAACAAATTTCCCCCCAAAAATGATTAATTCAATAGAAAACAAATTTAAATAACTCCACCTATGGTGTGGTATTTACTCAATTTATCTGGCCACTCTGAAATGCTTCTTAAACACACTTTTTAAATCCTACAAACCATCACATCCTCAGCAGAGAGGGGTGGTGGTTCCAGGACACTCCATGGAGCAGCTAGAAACAAGAATGCATCTTTCTCAGTTGACATGCTGAAGTTCACAATAAAAGGGCACCAAATT
This sequence comes from Chaetophractus vellerosus, assembly GCA_004027955.1. Taxonomy (NCBI): domain Eukaryota; kingdom Metazoa; phylum Chordata; class Mammalia; order Cingulata; family Chlamyphoridae; genus Chaetophractus; species Chaetophractus vellerosus. Next base: position 3,197 of record PVKH010044854.1, on the reverse strand, counting down.
CAGAATGGCTAATTTCAATGTAAGCAGCACATATTGATAGAGGGTCAATACTTTTGTCAACAATTTTAAGACAACAATAGATTGTGGAGGATTTAACATCATACAAATCATTGAGAATTTTTTAAAAATACATTTTAAATGAAACAGCACAAATAGCAGAAACTGCTCAAGGTGATGAGCTACATTAGAGAAAAGAAAACACAGTATTTAAACAAACAGGTTTCCAACTTATCTATTTACAGATATTTTTTTACCTGAGGTGCAAGCATTATATACTTTCCCCCCACCCCACCCTCAACCCAAACGATTTTTTTTCTCCAGCAGCGCTCAAGTATGCAAAAAACTCCACTTCTTTATTTGGTCAATTCTAAAAAAAATATTATTCAGGACAAAATAGAGATTTCCAGTCTCCATTTGTGTACAACCCAACTGCTCCAACTATAGTTTTTATTGCTATTTGGTACAAAAGTTAACAGAACAACTTGACAAAACTGTAGTGTTCCTTGTGCTGCAAGCACAGTACAATCACAGCTTATTTCAGTAGCTTTCACCATTCGCTTCTCAAAGGACGAACTAACGCAATTCCAGGGAGGGTACGCACTCACAGCCATCAAAACCTACGGGAAGAGAGGTTTAAAAAGTAATTAAGAGAACTGAGTAAGGTTTAGAAAATTCCTTTTAAAAAAATGTCTAATAAGCAAATAAGTAGAGCTAGAGATTCAATGGGTTCCTCTTAGGCTAGAAGTTTTTCAATGGAAGTATCAGGAGACTAAATAAACAATGAAGAGCTCCGTAGGAGATGCTAATAGATGCTGACAGTGATTTATCTAAGACTCAGAATTCCCATCAGTCACACTAAGCCCCTAGACGTGGAATAACCATCCCCTCGTCCATGAGGAGGGGGTGCGTCTGACAGCACTAGCTGTCCAGCCAACATCCAGGAAGCCGGGCAGCGGGCACCTCCTCCTCAAGCTCAGCGAGCGGTAGAAACACACACACCCACACAGGCAAGAGGACCAGAAACGCAGTGAAGTTTCACGACGGGCACATCACATGCGAAAAGTACACACGGGGAAGCCACTAATCCCAGAAAGATTTTACAGGAATGACAAGTGAGCTGGTCCTCAAGTATCAGAAAGAGGTTGTTAGGCAAAGTGGGTGCAGCAGAAAGGGGGCTCCAGGTAGACACCTGCAGGCAGAAGCCCAGAGGAGACAGAGAAAGCACTGGACGGTCAGTTACCCCCTGCCATTACAGATGAGCTGCATGGCGTGTGGCAAGTAACCCGTTACTAGTAGCCTGATCCTTATAATCCATATTTTGTTTTTATGATTTAATCTCACTCGCTGACAGCACTTCACCCACTTGTATGCTGCTTATACTATCTCTTGAGTGTGAGACAGAAGGCAGAAGCCACACAAGGCTAACGCTGCCCAGGGAGGAACGTTTTTGCATCTCTCATCTACTGTGCGTGTCTCCTTGAAAAAAACGAAGGAGAAATTCGACCCTGGAACCTGAGCATCTCCTCCCTCCACCTCTGTATCCCAAGCGCCAAGTAGGCACCCAGGGAAGAGGCTGTCAGTGACTATATAGTGGGGGTTTTATGTGATAAGAACACTGAGAAAGAACTAAATCTGTTCTATGAGCCCCAATTTTTCATGCAATTTTATTGTTACATGAGTCCTCGTGTGACCCTTTAGTAGACATCACGCCCTCTGCCCAAGCTAAACACACCGAAGGCCAACCACTGACGGAAAGCAACTGGGTCTTACACTGTGGAGCTCCTCTACGGCGAGACACATGTCCTCATGAGCCTTCCACTTTCCCCTCTCCCAACCCCCATCCCCCAAAGTTATAAAAGCTTTAACCAGGCTCCTAGACCTGAAAGGCTGGGGCACAGCCTTCCGAGGGACAGGGCTGGGACAGAAGGCAGGCTCCTGCCACTCTCTGGCAGGGCGGGGCTTTAGGCAAGCTACACAATTCAAGTCTCAGTCCCCTCGCCTGCCCAGTCTGGACAGCACCGCCGAACGTAGACTTTTTCTGTAAAGAACCAAGCGGTAACTATTCTCAGCTTGGCAAGCCATGCGGTCCATGCCACAACCACTCAACTCTGTGGAAGCAATCAGAGGCAATATGCAAACACATGGGCGAGGCTGTGTTCCAACAAAAGTTCATTTACAAAAACAGGTGGAGGCTGTCGCAGCCAATCCCTGACCTAAGTAAGTCCCCTGTTGTAAAAGGATTACATGAGCTCATGTTTATAAAACACTTGATTCAATACAGCAAAGTAAATGCTTATTATAATAGTAAATTCCAGCTATTAGTACTGTTCTTACTGCTGTTATCATCACAGATATCCAGAGACCATCAGCACTCTAAGTTTTAAAACACCCACAAAAGAAATCAAAACTAAAATTAAAATCAATTTTACTTTATTTTAGGTTGGACAATCTAAATGATTTATTTTCAATTAAATAAGATCAATACATTATATTTAGTTAAAAATATGCTCACCTTTTTCCCCCAAAATAAGAAATCAAGTTTTTTTGTCATTTGGTCGATAATGTGCATTCCCAATAAAATTCTCATAGTTTCTCTTCTGTAGCATGCTGCTAGATAAGTGTTGATAGGATACAGGCCTTTTTCCTGATTGAAAAAAAACATGAAAGGGTAATTTAAAGTAAAGTTTGAGCAATCACAGGGTGTATAGGGGGGGTTAGACGTCAAGTTTCAAAATTCTTAATGCGATAATGCAATCAGAACACACAGGCACATACATATGGCTTATAAGGTTATAGCCGAAATATTTTTAAGCAAAAAAATTGTTTGCACAGAATCTTAAGTCACTAATGCTAAAATCTAGGTGCCAGGTTGTCATTACTAAGAATTAAAGGGCAGAAAGAAAAGGGCAGCATAAGGTATTTGAAACTTATAGATATCACGGACCAAATCTGTGTGGAAGAATAGAAGAGAAAAAAATATTCATTAAAAAGAAGATTTGGGGGCTGGCTGTAACTCAATTGGTAGGGCGCTGGGTTTACCACATGGGAGGTCCCAGGTTCGGTTCCCGGGGCCTCGAGCAGGCAGACCGAGCAGGCAGACCGCCTTGAGAGGGCAAGCCACCGTGGGCGGGGCAGAGCCGCCACAGGCGGGACAAGCTGCCACGGGCAGGACAAGCCGCCCACAAGCAGGCAAGGCC
>PVKH010044853.1:0-10588 GCA_004027955.1 Chaetophractus vellerosus | reverse complement strand
GTAATAGAAACATCATGAAGAGACATTTTTTTCTCACATGATTTAATTCATAATATCCTCAATTAAGATTTCAAAAGCTGCCACACTGTGCTGAACTTGTAGAATTTGGACCCATAAATTTATTTTTAAGAATAATTCTCTGGGAAGTAGGAAATGTGTTAAAAAACAAAAAAAAAAACCACTTTAACTCTCTCTCTATTTAATTTCTTGGTAAGGCTAATTTGATATTTTCTCACCACAGAACAGAATTAAAAATGTGTATACTCTAAATATTATTATTTCAATCAAATATAGCACTTACCTTTTTGATGGAAGGAGAAAGATTTTAAATTATTACAAGTTCATGGTCTTTGCAAACATCATTAAATTCCTACAGAAGGTTTAGGAGCAAAGAGTAGACAACTGGAATTCTATGCTAAACTTGACAAATTATAACTTGTGCATGTGTGTGCTTGTGTATTTGTCTTTTGAGAGCAAAGCTCCTTTACTGTCCTATATTCATCAATATTATTCCAAATGAAGTGTAAATGCATTTGGATTCCTTGATAGATGGAATTGTTATTCTTGTGGTGACTCAAGACATTTGTGTTTGCATAGATAGTTGCCTTGTTTTACATTTTAAAGAAAATGTAGAAAATAGTTAATACAAGATTATTGTGTTGGTAAATGAAATTACTTCCAACAGTGTTTTACTTATTACTAATGAGATGCTTTTTCTTTTATTCTCTAAAATCATTGGTTCAATATAATCCAGTTTATTTAACAAATCTATATAGTGCTTTTGTATGCAAAGCAGAGTACTTGATAATAGCCTTGGTTTCTTTCACACAAACAATATACTCAAAGAAATATATCTAATTGTCACCTTGACTTTTCTATAACTTTAAATTAAGTACAATATAAATTAGGCATTATTTGGAATATAGTTCATATCTTGTACTGGCTTACAATTTTATGGTATTTTCTAGAACTAATACTCATTTTGTCCAACTTCACAACTGTACGAAATTGGATCTTTTGCCACATTATATTGATGCTAACCTAGAGAAGATAACACAAATTGAATATTGGACTAAATTGATTTTCCCAACTTAAGGGAACCTTACTCTTATTTTAGATTCTTTTACTTCCTAATCATGGGTAACTTTAGGCTTAGGTCAAAGAGACAACAACCCATGTCCTATGATTAAAGAGGTAACTTGGGAAAGCCTCACCATTTAATTCACTTTCCAGTGACTATAAACAGACAGTTCCAAATATTTCTCCTTCACACACATACACAATTGTCTTCATTTGATAGAATTTTCTTTAGATAGACACATAAAACAGCTGTAGGCATGCAAATTATATTTATAAGTGACAAATCATTGAAATAATATATTCCGTTTAGATGTGGGCAGGAAACCAAGGTAATTTGTCAGAAACTAGCTAACCCTTAGGGAAGAAAGTTTCCTTAGTAATCATCTATATAGTCAAGCCTACCTAGGGAACTCACTATCACCTCTGCAAGGGGATCAAATATTCAGGGAAAGAGGGAGTTATTGGAAAGGTGAATGATGACATCACAGAAAAAGTGAAGACACTTGCATTGGTAAAGGAACAGAGTCACTGGGGCAGAAAATATGACTCAATTGTTATCGCTTTGGGCATTTGTGTATATAAATTTTAATGTCTTCCTCAGCTTTATAATTCTTCCTAACATTTTATTTTCTAAAAATATCCCTGCACCTATGCCATTCTAAGGAAAAAAAACGGCAGTGGATAATATAGGAAAGAATACACAGAAGGGAGGACATTATCCATTATTGATTCTGATTATTCTATAACTACCAGCACTGAATTTTAAATAATCAAGAGGAAAGAAATGACAACATATGCTGTGGCAGAAATAAAGAAGAAAAACTAAAGGGAAAAGTTCCCCAACAATGCACCATAAACTTTTTGCTTTATCTTAAGGCACCAATAGCATCTTCCTTTTAAATGTGATCATGGGGAGATTCTCATAGGTTTCTACTTTTCCACACAGCTGGGGATTTTAGAGAAAAGATTTATTTGGACAGAGTTAATTTGACACATGTGATACACCTGCTGTCTGTACTGCATATTTTTTGGCTGGCTCTGAAAGGGTTCTGATGTTATCATGATGTCTTCAGGTAAGGAAGGAAATAAACCACTCCCCACCACCATTCGCCTTCATTTCCTCTTCGAAAAACACAGCACCATAAAAAGATGATTTGCAGAACTGGAATGAAAGATCAGAATGTTCTTTCTTTTTTTTTTATTTTGATGCTAACAACATGCCTGCAAGTTTCCCACTGCCTACCCCTATCATTTTTCGCTGTGCGGTGCCCAGGGCTGAACAATCCGAACTCCGAATTTCTCCCTAGTACCAGACTGATCATTCATTACCCCCTACGCTGCCCTCCCCAAACCCATAAGGCATATGATTATCAGGTTATTAAGAAGCTCACATTTAAATATCACGGGTAACCTGCTGCTTGATATAGGGATGTTGAAAATGGATGGTCTGCTGGGGTGGGGGGGGGTGGCGGTGCACAGCACATTATAAAACAAGAACATTAGCTGTACTGCACTTAATATTATAATATCTGTTTTCGATCCTCAGAGCTCACTGAGAAGCTCTTAGAGCCTTGCTTTCTATCAGACTCTGAATTGACATTTGCTACTGCTGGAGTAGTATATTTCCTTTTATTTGTCTCAATCCCGCGGTTTAACAGTGTGAAGGGATAACACCTGAGGAAAGACGAGAAGAGTGGCCTGATGAATAACCTGGGAACTTTTTCTATAGTAACTATGTCGGGGGCACAAGGAGCCCCTTCAAAGCAGCATAGGAAGGCTACCTTTGACCTCCGCTTTTCTCAGAAACACCACGTGCTCTAAACCCTCTAAAGGGCTGGTACACACACCTAGATCATTTGTCACCTGTTGCCAAACTTGGAGCCCAGCTACCCCGAGCTCCTGGCTCTGGCCCTGTGCGCACCACTTCTGCATCAGCTCCTCTGTCCGCGAGATTCCCCAGCCTATTCTCCCACATGATGCATCCCAGCCTGCATTGATGCATGAATATTTATCTCTGCTTTTTGCTTTATGACTTCTAAAGATATTAGTGTTGCATTGTCTCTCTTGGGTGCAGCCATGAAAATGTGCCACTTAGACCTTGTGGGAGCAGGAGCATGGTAGACTGACAGCCCCAGACCCAGCTCAGGGATCCAGCCCCAGGGAGTTGGCACTGGAGATCCCGCACCGAATTCGTGTTAGGGTCTTGCTTCCCATAGACTATTTTCAGCCAGTGGGGGCCATTTGCCCGGTCCTAACTGCAAGACTATTTCAAAGAGTTCCTGTATATTCCACACCCAGTTTTTACTATTGCTAACATTACTATGGTGACTTTTTAATGAACCTATATTGATACATTATTAACTATAGTCCATGCTTTATTCAAGTCTCATCACTTTTTCCCTAATGTCAATTTTCTGTTTCAGAATACCACCCAGGATAGCACATAGTATTTAGTGTTTAGAATTATAATCCATCTCCATGAGTGGGAGACTTGTCTATCCTGCCCCTATTTACTCGTGTGTTACATCATCTATTTATATCAGTAGAGACTCATGGGCATTTATTTTATGCATTGGATTATAATTCAATTTTATGTTATTTATTCCGTTGCTCAAATTGTTCTACATTTGGTCACCGGAACTCTTTCAGATTGGTTTCTGTGTCCCTTTGACATGCCCAATTGTTTTGGTGTTTTTTTTTTTTTGTTGTTGTTGTTGTTTTTTTGAGCACTTTCTTGACTATGAAATGCTCCATGTTTATCCTGTTTATTCCCTGTCCCACCCCTAAAAACAGTCAATTTTTGAACAAATCCTTGGTTCCTTTTATCAGAGAATGTTATTAGAAATTAAAATCTGTGTGCTGAGTGTTCTCATTAAATCATTTTGAATGAAAAGTTTAAAAAGAGAGTATGGATATAATTATAGATAGATAACTAAATATATTAAAAGTTAGATATGTGTAAATATATATGTCTAATAAGCAAGATATTATTGAGGCAGAATGTAACTTTTGATACCTGATCCTTATAAATAAGCATATTTATTATTCAAGATAGCAACTCTAGCTCTATATTTTGTTTTTTCTATTTTCACTGTTATCCCTCCCATTGTTTACTTACACTTTTGCCATTTTTGTCTAATCAACCTCTGTTATGGGTTGACTCATGCCCCCAATAAAGATATACTGAAGCTCTAGTCCCCAGAGCACATGAGTGTGAACTAAATTGGATATTTAATCAAGTAAATATGGGGTCATAAGGAACTAGGTGGGCCCTAATCCCATATGATCAGTGTTTTTATAAAGAGAAGAGACACAAGCACAAAGAGGAGAATGTCCCCTAAAGACGGAGAAGATGGCCATGTGAAGACAGAGGCAGAAACTGGTGTTGGGCTTCTACAAGCCAAAGAACACCTGGAACACCAGAAGCTGAAAAAGGAAGTGAAGGATCCTCCCTTAGAAACTTCAGAGAGAACTCATCCCTGCCTACACCTCGATTTCAAATGTCTAACCTCCAGAACTGTGAGACAATAAACTTATGTTGCTTTAAGTAATTTGTTCTGCAGCCTTCACAAATAATACAACCTCAAATCAATAGACTTTGTTTCCCTCCTAGTTTGCAGTGACTAATCTGTATTGGGTTAATGAATAATTGTTTGAGAGACTAGCCCTGCATGTGTACAAGAACCTTTTATAGGCTTAAACCTCCAGAATGTTAAAACTAAGGGACATTTTCGCTGTCATTTATCCTGTTTTGAGTTCTTTGATTTTATTTTTTCACTCCTTTTTCTTTGTTTTTGTGTGTTGGTATCTGTGGTTTTATTTTGATTTTCATTTATATAGCAACACATAGTTGCCTTTTAAAGGTAAATGGCCAATACTGATATACAAAGAACATTTGTATGATGGAGTTTAAGGAAGAGGAACCATGACAAGAAGACTGTCTGAAGTCCCCACCCAAAACTGGCCTCAAATTTTATAAAGAGAAGAGACGCAAGCACAGAGAGGAGAATGCTTTCAATGTTCTTATAGAGCTTTAAAACCTCACCTCCTATCACTAGTTTTCTAAAGTTGGCTGGTTCCACAGGTTGTTACCTTTTCTTCCCACTTCTTCCTTGATTGTGGGTAAATGGAATTTCAAGCAGCCTCTCCTTCAGGTTCTAGTCACATACCGACCAAGTGTTTGAAATGGCCCATTTCTTACTCTGTCTTGACCCAATTTCAGTCATCCTACCTCTTGCCTACAGGCCCCTGAATTCTGCTTGCCTCCAGTCTGAGAAGGCACTAAAATGCAGAACATGCTCAATTTTCAGCTTATCCAAAGAATAAGCTGACCATAGAGAGACACATTTCCTGTCAGACCCTGCTGATCATGTCCCCTTGCTTGCCCAACAACCCACTTCTGTTAAGTCTGCTTCCTCCTCCCTATAAAAGAAAAGCCTTTTCTTTTTGTTTTTGAGACACTTGCAAATGTTTGATATCAGAATGTTCTCTTTATTACAATATTTTTTTTTCTGAATGAAGTCTTTATGCTACATAAGTGTAGATTCATTTTTATTTGGCGGTGTATTAGTCAGGCAAAGGGGTGCCTTTGCAAATATACCAATAATTGGTTGGTCTTTATAAAGGGTATTTATTTGGGGGTAGAAGCTTACAGTTACCAGGCCACAAAGCATAAGTTTTTTCCCTCGCCAAAGTCCACGTGTTGGAGCAAGACAGCTGCTGATGTCTGTCAGGGCTCAGGCTTTTTGGGTTCCTCTCTTCCCAGGGCTGCGTTTCTCTCTGGGCTTAGCGCTTCCTCCACAAGGTCAGCTGTAGGCTATCAGGTGAACGGTTCATTTCTCTTCTCCTGGGGTGTCCTCTCCAACACCAGAACTGCTTCTCAAAAATCTGCTTCTCAAATCTGCTCCCTCTGTCCTTTACTTTGCCTTTTATACTTGAGACCACACCCACTGAGGGACGGGGCTCAATGCCCTACTGATGTGGCCCAGTCAATGCCCTAATCATAACCCAATCATGCCCAGATGAACAAATCAGTTTACAAGTATGATTCAATATGGATTTTGGAATTCATAATTATATCAAACTAACAAGCAGCATATACAGGGAAGCAGAAAATAAAATTTGTGGTCCAGTGGGAGAAGAAATTTACTTTTCTCCATGTTACTTTAGATATTTAAGGCATTATGGCCTATTGTGGTTTAAAGATGAGAACTACCAATGGTCCCATAATACCAGCGTTCTTACAGATTTCATAGATTTTCTCTACCACCTACTGAATTTGCTTAAGACAGGAAGAGGTTAAAAATAGCAGGGGATTTTAGAATTATTTATTGACTTCCTGGAAAGAAAACCCTCTCTACCATGCAATCCTAAATTTACACTTTCAGACATTTAGCTTTCAAAGGTATATGCAGTAGCACTGCACTTTCATCACCAATGAGGGACGGTCTGCAAATAATTGGGAGTATGTTATCTGTTTGCACATTATTCATCATCAGTATTCTTGAAATGTGTTTACTTGTGAAGAATGACAGCAACTTATTTATCATTTTCATTGGTATCTTCCTACTCAAACTTTCTCTTGTTACCTAACCAAACTAATTCATCACCAAACTTTCCTTTGATGTTCCTAGAGATTTGTATCTCTATGTGAGCACTGCATCTTTTCTGACTGATTTTTTTCTCCTATGTTCAGTATAAGTATTATAACCTCTATGGGTCTGTTGTAGTTAAATTCCATATCTCAAATTGAATTTTCATTCATTTCTAGGAGAACGGAGATTTCACACTGATCAGCAATGCTGAATATAAATCAACAAAGTAAAGGAAATTCCTAAAGCATTATTATGATAAGATATTCTTAGACTTTGTTGAGTCCTGAAAACAGTATTACATTATATTTAATTTATTATTATGAATTATAGACCAATTTGCACATTTAATGAAGTATAGCCATAATTCAGGATGTATCAATTCTATATGGTTGATATTCCACAAATAAATGAGGTCAATTGTGTTTAAGACCAATGTTGAGACAACCTGCTAAAACAGAACAGGAAAAATGCTAGGAAAACCACATAGATTTTGGGTGTCAAGGGTAGGTTATGTTTGGGGAGCAGTGTACAACAGAGGAGAGGATCCAACATTTTTAGGCATAATTCATGTAAGATTTCAGCATCTTGAAATGTGAATTGATTATATAATTTCTATCTATTCTGATGGACACTACTCATGAAGATGGATCCTTTGACTTCCAAAGTCTGAGAGAAGAGCAGTATATAATCTGATGAAATGGAATTGAGATCTATTCTACTCTAAGGAAAATACATGTAAAAATATTTCCAAGTAGCAATGGACAAAGCATGAGGGGAAAAATGTAGTGATGATTTATTAACTATAAATGGAATGTCTAATTTGGCTGAAATTTTGTAAATGTGCTTGAAGGTAATACAAATGACTTTATAGCTCAGAAAATTTTTTTTCTTAATATAAAATGGATATTTCTACATTAAAACAAAGTATCCATTTTTTGTTGTTGTTGTTACATATCCCCCCCTTTCTGCTTGTTCTTGTTGTGCTCATTCTTGCATTCTTCTGTGTCTGCTTTGTCTCCCCCCTTTGTGGCGACGTGCCGAGTCAGCGCACGGCACAGGTGTCTTGCCCCGCTAGCGGGAGGCACTGCTCTGTTCGCAGGCGGCTCTGCTCTGTTCGTGGGCGACTTGCCCTGCCTGTGGCGGCTTTGCCCTACCCGTGGTGACTTGTTGCCATGCCCATGGCAGCTCTGCCCCACCCACGGCGGCTTGCCCTCCCAAGGCAGTCTGCCCACTCGGAGAGGCCCCCGGGAACCAAACGCAAGGCCTCCCATGTGGTGAACCGGTGCCCTATCCACTGGGCTACAGCTGGTCCCCAAAGTATCCATTCTTAGACGCATTTGAGTCATTTAATGGATCATATAGGCAGCTCCCACTTTCTTTCCAGACTTTCCTATTAATCAGTTCTTTCTATTCAATGTTGTATCTACATGATTTGATATTGTTTATAAAATTATGTTTCTGAGGAAAACAAATTCCTCATGCCTTTGTCTTTGAATGCTCACTTATCTTTCAAAAAAATTTATATGACGAGGGGAAGTGGATGTGGCTCAAGCAATTGGGCTCTTGTCTACCATATAGGAGGTGTAGGGTTCAATTTCCAGGGGCATCCTGGTAAAAGGCAAGCTGGCCCATGTGGCAAACTGGCCTGAACAGAAAACTAGCCCATGCAGAGAACTGGCCCACGTGGAGTGCTGGTCTGCATGGAGAGCCGGTGCAGCAAGATGTTGCAACAAAAAGAGACACAGAAGAGAGACAATAAGATGCACAGCAGACCAGGGAGCTGAGGTGATGCAAGAGATTGAGTGCCTCTCTTCCACTCTGGAAGGTCCTAGGATAGGTTCCCAGTGCCACCTACAGAGAAGACAAGCAGACACAGAAGAACACACAGAGCAGACAGGGAGTGCAAAACAACAACGGTGGGGGGAAGAGAGAGCAAGTGTAAAACAACAAGGGAAGGGGGAGTAAGTAAATAAATAAATAAATAAATAAAATATATATGCAGAGTAGAAAATGAAAGTTTAAGTGACATGCTGAAGGTCTTGTGAGTTAGTTTAGAGAAATAGGTTGAAATTCACCTATCATGATTCTCTGTAAAATGCCTATTATTCTTATTTATTCTATCTTTGATTTGGTACATTTTATGAGCAATATTAGAATTCAAAATTGTTAGAAAAATTTTAGTGTCTAACAGTAGAAATAAAAGTAATTTAGAATTACATTTCAATAATTTATAACAAATATAATATTTGAAACTGTATCTATAGAGATGTAAAAAATATAGCTCTCCCCAGTTCCTTTATCATTAAAAAGGCTAGAATATTGCACATACTTCAAATTAAATGTGTTTTTTCTGTGTTTAAAATAATTTGAAATAATTTTTCCATACACCGAGTGTAAAGTATAGGGAAAAATCCACAAGAACACCCTCACTTCTGACACCCACTGAAAGTCCAGGAATCCCCAAGAACACCCTCAGATTTGATAATTCACTAGATAACTCATAAAACTTACCAAAAGCTGTTATACTCATGGTCATTGTTTATCACAGGGGAAATATACAGACTAAAATCAGCCAAGAGAAGAGATGCACAGGGCAGAGGCAGTTGGGTTCCACACCTGGAACTTTCTGTTGTCTTCTTCCCATATAGTCATGTACAAGGCTCTCTCCTTGCTTTGATGTGTGAAAATATGCATGGAATACTGTCACCTTGTCAAGCTCACCTGAACCTTGGTCTCTAGAATCTTTTTTGCAACTCCTCCCCATAGACAAGATTGGTGGCTCACATGGCTGACTTCAGCTTCAAGCCCATCCAGAGGTCGAGCTGATACTCAAAGACCCCTAAAATAAACCACACTGTTAGACTATCTAGTACAGATAACAAAGACCCTTTTATCAGGCAGCACTTTACAGGGGTTTAGAGATTACCTCATAGGCGCTAACGGCAGAGGCCAGACCTCCCTTTGAGCACAGCTAAATTCTTTACCACACACTAAGAAATGTATTATTTAAAAATTTTTTCTCTTATATGGATTATCACTTGTAAGATTATTTCCAAATTAGGGGAAAATACAAATTGAGAAAAGCTAAAATAAAATTATGATCAGAGATAAACATATAAACTACCCAAATGAATTTAAAGTTTTAATTCCCTGACTGGGCATAGGCATTTTTCTGCCCTCTTGTAATGACACAACAGGTAACCAAGGGTCATCAAATAAAGAAAGCAATAAATACTATTAAAGGGATGTACAAAACTGGAGAACAAGCAAACAAATAAAAACTCTACAACTAAGCTCCTGAAGAATCAAAGTGAATGCAGATAACTTGTAAAACAGTAGAACTTTGTCTAAGTAGTTGAGAAGTTTAGGAAATTAAGGCACTGAAAAACTATCACTAAAAAATGTTTTTTTCAAGCACATATCTTAATATAAAATCCACAAGGACAGAACTCTGTTTATCTTGATCATTTTCTCCCTGGTAAATAGCACAGTGGCTGTCCTAGCATAAGCAGTGTATTAGTCAGCCACAGGGGTGCCTTTTGAAATATACCAAAAATTGGTCAGTCTTTATAAAGGATATTTATTTGGGGGTAGAATCATACAGTTACCAGGCCACAAAGCAAAAGTTTCTTCTCATACCAAAGTCCACGTGTTGGAGCAAGACAGCTGCCGTTGTCTGCAAGGGCTCAGGCCTTTGGGTTCCTCTCCTGCCGGGGCTGCGTTTCTCTCTGGGCTTAGATTCTGCTTCCTCCACAAGTTCAGCTGTAGACCATGAGGCTCTCTACGCTTTGTGTCTCTCCACAAGGCCAGCTGTACACTATTGGTGAACGGCTCACTCCAACATCAGAATTGCTTCTCAAATCTCCTTCTCACATCTGCTGCCTTTTGTCTAGCCTTTTATACTTGAGACCCCA
>PVKH010044852.1:0-10563 GCA_004027955.1 Chaetophractus vellerosus | reverse complement strand
GATCTTACTGCAGCCCTAGCCTATACTTCAGCCCCACCTCTAGCAGGGAGAAAGCTGGTGGAACCTGCACAGCCTTTCCGGGTAAGTGCTGGTACATTTGGCTGGCACAGACTGAATAGTTGGAATTCTAACTAGGGCAGCTGCAGTCATTTTGGACCTGCACTGCATAGATTGTTGCCCACACCGGCAGCTCCATCCCCACCCCAGGCAGGAGAGGAAGTGCCGTGAAGCTTCATCAGCCTCTCTGGGCAACTGCAGTCTAGGCCTGCACGACTTGGATTATTATACATGGCTGTGGCTCTGTCCCTATCCCTGGCAAAGGACAAAGGTGGAAGAAGCTTCATCAGTCCCTGGGGCAATGCGGGCAGGTTGAGTCTCCACAGCTTACAGCACCAACTACATCCTCACTTCTAATATGCAACCAGCAAGTGAGAAAGGGCAAGAAAGACCTAAGAGAAACGGATGTGGCTCAAGCAATGGGGCTCCCGTCTACCACACAGGAGGTCCAGGGTTCGATTCCCGGGGCCTCCTGGTGAAAGGCAAGCTGGTCCACGCGGCAAGCTGGCCTGCGTGGCGAGCTGGCCTGAGCAGAGTGCTGGCCCACGTTGAGTGCTGGCTCACACAGGAGTGCTGGCCAGCACAAGAGAGCTGGCCCGCACAGGAGAGCTGGCCTGTGCAGAGACCTGGTGCAACAAGATGATGTAACAAAAAGAGACACAGAGGAAAGACAGCAAGAGATGCAGCAGACCAGGGAGCTGAGGTGGCGCAGGAGATTGAGCACCTCTCTCCCACTCCAGAACGTCCCAGGATCGGTTCTTGATGCTGTCTAAAGAGAAGACAAGCAGACACAGAAGAAGACACAAAAAGCAGACAGCGAATGCAAAACAACGAGGCAGGGGCAGGGGGAGAAATAAAAATAAATCTTAAAAAAAAAAAGATGTAGAATTCTCTAAAAAACAAAAGAAAACCAAAAACTCAACTAAAGAGAGAAATTGCACCCAGAATAAATACACCTAGTAAGCCAGATGCCAAGGCATCAACACAAAATTACAGTCCATACCAAGAAACATGTAGATATGGACCAGTTAAAGTAACAAGATAAGCCTTCAGATGACATAAAGGAGTTGAGACAACTAATAACAGATGTTTAAATAAATCTCCTTAATAAATTCAATGAAATGGCTAAAGAGATTAAGGATATTAAGAAGACATTGGGGGAAGCAGATGTGGCTCAGGCAACTGGGCTCCTGCCTACCACATGGGAGGTTGCTGGTTCAGATCCCGGTGCCTTCTAAAGAAAACAGCAAGCTGGGGCCGGCTGGATAGCCCAGTGGATAGGGCGCCGGCATACCACATGGGAGGCCCCGGGTTCGGTTCCCGGGGACCTCTCCTAGCGGGCAGACCGCCTTGAGAATGGCAAGCCGCCATGGGCAGGCCAGAGCCTTCGTGGGCAGGGCAAAAAGCTGCCATGGACAGGCAAAAGCCGCCAAAGGCAGGGCAGGTCGCCCACGAATGGAGCGCAGCCAGCCACCCGTGAACTGAAAGCCAGCCGTGAATGGAAGCAGAAGCCGCCCACAAGTGGGGAAAGCCGCGCCAGCGTAGTGACCAGTCTTGGCGCGTCGCCACAGCAGGGGGGAGGGGAGATATGTAATAAAATAAATAAATCTTTAAAAAAAAAAAAGAAAAGAAAACAGCAAGCTGGCATGATGGGCAGGCGTGGCAAGCTGATGCAACAAGAGACACAAGAAGAAGAAAAAAACATAGAGACACAACAAAGCAGGGAGCAGAGGTTCCCAGTGCCTCCTAGAGAAGACAACGAGCTGAGGCAATGGGCAGGTGCAGTGAGCTGATGCAACAAGATGATGCAACAAGAGATGCAGGGAGGAAAAACATAATGAAAGACACAATGAAAGTAGGGAATGGAGGTGGCTCAAGCAGTTAGTCACTTCCTTCCCATATCAGAGGTCCTGGGTTTGGCTCCTGGTGCCTCCTAAAAAGAAACAAGGAAGATGAACAGACACAGCAAGTGCAAACAACAAGGAGTGGAGAGAAATAAATAAATTAAGTAAATCTTTAAAAAAAAAAACATTGGATAAGTACAAAGGAGAATGTGAAAGCATATGTAGAAAAATGCAGATCTTATGGGAATGAAAGGCACAATAAATGAAATTAAAAATATATTTGAATCATATAACAGCAGATTTGAGGAGGCAGAGGAAAGAATTGGTGAACTTTAAGAAATGGCCTCCAAAAGTGCACATACAAAAGAACAGATGAAGAAAAGAATGGAAAAAATTGAACAAGGTCTCAGGGAACTAAACAACAGCAAGAGACGTGCAAACATACATGTCATGGGTGTCCCAGAAGGAGAAGAGAAGGGAAAAGGGGCAGAAGGAATATTTGAAGAAATAATGGTAGAAAATTTCCCAACCCTATTGAAGGACATAGATATCCGTCTCCAAGAAGTACAACATACTCCCATCCGAATAAATCCTAATAGACCAACTCTGAGACACATGCTAATCAGAATGTCAAATGCCAAAGACAAAGGATTCTGAGATCAGCAAGAGAAAAGCAATGCATAACATATAAGGGATACCTAATAAGATTAAGTTCCGGTTTCTAATCAGAAACCATGGAGGTAAGAAGACAGGGGCATAATACATTTACAATACTGCAAGAGAAAAATGTCCAGCCAAGAATCTTATATCCAGAAAGATTGTCTTTCAAAAATGAGGGTGATTTTAGATAATTTGCAGATAAATAGAAACAGAGAGTTTGTAACCAAGAGACCAGCTTTGCAGGAAATACTAAAGGATGTGCTACAGTCTGAAAAGAAAAGACAGGAGAGAGAGGCTTGGAAGAGAGTCTAGAAGTGAAGATTATGTCAGTAAAAGAAACTAAAAGTATAAAAAGAGTGGTGAAAATAAAATATGATGGATAAATCCCAAAGGTCAAAATGGGTGAAATAAGAACTGCCTTTACAGTAATAACATTGAATGTTAATGGATTGAACTCCCCATTCAAAAGACTCATCTAGGGGGACAGATGTGGTTCAAATGGCTGGGCATCCATCTCCCGTATGGAGGGACCTGGGTTCGATCCCTGGGACCTCCTGTTAAAATAAAGAAAAATATAGAAGGCGTGCGGGCTGCCAGGCCCCACGAAGCCATACAGCAAGATGATGACATAACAGGAGAGAGACACAAGGGACAGCCAAGACGAGATGGGCCAAAAAAACAGGAACTGGGGTGGTGCAGGTGGCAGAATGCCTCTTTCCCTCATCAGAGTTCCCCAGGATCGAATCCCAGTGAGGACAGGAGGAGAAGGATGAGAAGAGAGGGCAGGAAACAGACACAGATAATTGCCCAGTGAATGGACACAAAATAGCAAAATGGGGGGAAAGGTGGGGTTAAAAATGGATAAAGTAAATAAATAAATAAATCTAAAAAAACAAAGACATCTGGTAGAATGGATAAGAAAATATGAGCTACCTATATACTGTCTGCAAGAGACTCACCCTAGACCCAAAGATAACAATAAATTGAAAGTGAAAAAGATATTCCATGCATTCAGTAACAAAACAAAACCAAAAAAACTGGAGTAGCTATACTTATATCAGATGTAATAGACTTTAAAAGACACTAGTGGGAAGCAGATGTGGCTCAAGCTATTGAGCTCCCACCTACCACATGGGAGGTCCGGGGTTCAGTTCCCAGTGCCTCCTAGAGAAAACAAGCAAAATGGCAAGCTGATGCAACGGGCTGGCGAGGCAAGTTGACACAGGATGACGCAATAAGAGACACAAGGAGGAAGACATAATGAGATAACAACAAAGCAGGGAGCAGAGATGGCTCAAGCGATTAGGCACCTCCCTCCCACACAGGAGGTCCTGAGTTTGGTGCCCGGTGCCTCCTAAAATAAAGACAAGCACACAACGAACAGACACAGCAAATGCAAACAACGAGGGGGTGGGGAGAAATAAGTACAATAAATCTTTTAAAAAAAAGACACTAGTAATGTGCAATCTGAGGAGGAAGTCAGCAAAAAAAAATTCCATTTACAATAGCGACTAAAAGAATCATATATTTAGGAATAAACTAACCCAACAATGTAAAGCACTTATATTCAGAAAACTACAATGCACTGTTACAAGAAATTAAAAATGACCCAAATAATTGGAAGAGCATTCTATGCTCACAAATTGGAAGATATCATTAAGATGTCAATTCTACCCAAATTGATATACAGATTCAATGCAATCCCGATAAAAATTCCACCAGCATTTTTTAAAGAAATGGAAAAAATAATTATAAAATTTATTTGGAAGGGTAAAGAGTCCCGAACAGCCAGAAACATCTTAAAAAGGAAAAGCGAAGTTGGAGGACTCTCATTTCTGGACTTTAAATCATATTACCTAGCTACAGTGGTAAAAACACCATGGTACTGGCATAAAGACAGACACATAGACCAAGGGAATCTAACTGATGGTTCAGAAACAGATCCTCACATTTATGGTCAAATGATTTTTTATAAGCCTGTCAAACCCACCCAGCTCAGGCAGAATAGTCCATTCAACAAATGGTTGGGAGAACTGGATATTGATAGTCAAAAGAAAGAGGACCCCTATCTCACCCTTATACAAAAATTAACTCAAAATGGATAAATAACCTAAATATAAAAGCAAGAACCATAAAGCTTCTAGAAGAAAATGTAGGAAAACATTTTCTTTTTTATTTAAAACAATTTATTGAAGTATATCATTCATACATAAACAATAAGTGTTCAGTAAACATTGTGTACAAAACAAACATGCATAACATCATACAGGGCTCCCACACATCACCCCACCACAAATACTTTGCATTGTTGAGAAACATTTGTTAACAAATGATCAAAGAGTGTTGTCAAAGTATTACTACTAACTACAGTCTGTATCTTACTCCCCTATTCTTTTTTTTAAGGATTTATCTATCTATTTATTTACTTTTATCCATTTTTACACTCCCCCCCATTTTTGCTGTTTTTGTGTCCATTCGCTGGGAAACTCTCTATGTCCATTTCCTGCCCTTTCTTCTCATCCTTCTCCTCCTGTCTTCACTGGGATTCGATCCTTGGAATCTCTGATGTGGGAGAGAGGCATCCTACCGCCTGTGCCACCTTAGTTTCTGGTTGGAAAACATTTTCAAGACCTGGTGGTAGGTGGTGCATTCTTAAAGGAGATAAGAGGAGGACTGAGATGGACTACTGATATTTAATGTATGTAGAAGTTTTAATTAACTTTATTGTAAAGTTGTGGAAATGTATACAGTTGATGGTAACACATTATAGTGAGTAACAGCTGATTTATAAATGGGGATGTGGCTGGAAAGTGTAGTCAGGGATGTAAATGCCAATTGAAAGAAAGATAGAAAATAATCTAGGGACTGACTACCACAGTAAACCCAGAGGTGGGTGAGAATTGTGTTGATAGTACAGATGCAGGAGCTAGAGCAGATGTACATCACTATTGCAGGGTGGTGGGAATGTGGAGAAGCATGGGAAAAATACAACCGGAGTGACCTATGGACTGTGATTAACAGCAATACTGTAATATCCATGCATCTATGCCAAAGATGTACTGTGTTGATGGAGTATGGAAAAAGTGTGCCAAATGTATGCAATGGACCATGGTTAGGGTAATAGTCTGATGATATTATCTCATAGTCTGTAACAAATGTTCCACCATGGTGTGGTGTGTTGATAGAGGTCTGTTGTATGGGAATTCTGTACATTGTTTTATAAGTTCACAACTTCTGTGAAAAATATATATTTAAAAAATAATAATAGGGTGTGTTGGGAAAAAAACTACACCAAATGTAAGATATAGACTATAGTTAGTAGTAAGATTTTTTAAAAAGACTTATTTAGTTATTTATTATTCCCTCCTACCCCATTGTTTTTGCACTCACTGTCTGTTCTCTGTGTCCATTCACTGTGTGTTCTTCTGTGTCTGCTTGTCTTCTCTTTAGGCAGCACCAGGAACTGATCCTGGGACCTTCAGGAGTGGGAGAGAGGTGCTGAATCTCTTACGCCACCTCAGCTCCCTGGTTTGCTGCATATCTTACTGTTTCTCCTCTGTGTCTCTTTTTGTTGCGTCATCTTGCTGTGCCAGCTCTCTGCTCAGGCCAGCACTCCTGCATGGGCCAGCACTCTGCGTGGGCCAGCTCGCTGCATGGGTCAGCTTGCCTTCACCAGGAGGTCCCAGGAATTGAACCCTAGACCTCCCATATGGTAGACAGGAGCCCAATTGCTTGAGCCACATCTGCTTCCTAGTAGTAAGATTTTAGCGATATTCTTTCGTAATTTGTAATAAATGTCTCACAACAATGCAAGGTGTAGGGGGTGGGTTGATGTATGGGGCCCTTGGATAATGTTATGCATGTTTGCTTTGTAAATTCACAACTTTTACTATACACTTATTGTTTATGTATGTTCATATATAAAAATAATAATAATAGGGTGGGTTAGGGAAAAATACATCAAATGTAAGATTCTTGGGTTAGCAGTACTATTTTGAGGATGCTCTTAAATCTTCAGTTAAAAATGTTTCACAGCAATGCAAGGTATTGATGGTAGGGTAAGGTATGAGAGCCCTGTATGATGTTATGTATGTTTGTTTTATAAGTTTACAACTATTACTATGCTCTTATTTTCTCAAATATGTTTCTTATTTATTATTAAAAGATACTTAGATTGCATAAAATGTTACATAAAAAAATATTAAGGGATTCCCATATGCCCCACTCCCCAGACCTTCCACTTTTACACTTATTTTTTATTTGTGTTTATGTATAAGTGATATACATCAATAAATTTTAAAAATGTGGGAATAGATGAAAAGTGCTTCTATAGTGCCTGGCATATGGTGAGTGCTCTAAAAGCAGCCGCCATTATTACAGAGGTGGTCCTTTAATCCCAACAGTGAATGGAAGAAGTGGCTTTCTCTCCATTTATACACCTCTCACAAGGCATCTCACTTGCTTTGTATTTCATAGATAAACTCTCAAAATTAATAGTTCCTAGTAACACAATTGCAATATCCATTAATAGAACACAATAGTGGACAGTATTCTAAAACCTCAGCTAAAGAGTAAAAAAGTAACCAAAAAGGAGAGTTCTCCAGCAGGGACCATGGAGAACTATGAAATTAATAATTTTGTCCAGTGTCAAATTCCAATAACTAAACTCAAGTAATACTGGTTTCTAGGCAGTGCCTCAGAATCAGCACCATAAGCATAACAGTTATAAGGTCAGTCTCAGACAAGTTGTCATTAAAGAAAGAGAGAGATGATGTTGTATGTATGTTACCATGATAAAAATTTAAAAAAAGAAAAGAAAAGAAAGAAAGAGAATGAAAAAGAGAAAGGAAGGAAAACAAAATGAATTAACTATCATATGACCAAAAAGATTTGGTTTCAAGATTTCTAGTCCTCCACATTTCCCAGCTTTCCCTAAAGGTACTACCTAACAAATATATAGGGTGGAACTGAAAGTGTGTTAAAGGGGTGGATCCTGTGGCAGTGTCCTTGTAAACACTCTCTATGAGTCAGCTATAAATTCCATTCAAATCCCCAGCCTCCTTGTCTGCTCTGCTTATCATGGTTACCACCAAAATGACTGCTGTCTTTAGAAACCCTAAGGGGAAACAGGTAAATACCTGAACAGATGTTTGATTCGAGACTAAAGCTTATAAAAATGTAATTGGTGCAACAGGAAATATTTTGGTATTGAGTTAGAATTTGTGTACTTGGCTTAATCTTCAAAACACAGGAACAGCATTTAAAAATTTCTTCAGTTTTATTTTAAGAATGTTATCTCATATTGTGGCTATTTGAGTGATAAGGAAGAATTTATGAAGCTTTAGGTTTAATTCCACACCCTAAGAAAGGCATTTTAGTAATTGCCTTTTTGTATTTCAACACCATTTCTTTCGCTGTAATTGGCTACTGGTTATCTTTTTTGGATGTAAATTCACAGAGGAGGACTGTGTGTCTGTATGGGCTTCAAATTTCTCATCTGGAGTAAAAGATTAGCTAAGGAAAGTGAACGGTTACCACTGTTTGGTGGCAGTGCTGATGGTTGTGTGGCCATTCAGGGATTACTTAGGCAGTTGTTGCCTCCCAGTTTTGTTTAGCAGCATAGTTTATTTAAAAAGTTAAATTAACTTTACTGTAAAGCAAAATTCTCCTACATGGTTTCCTCACCTTTTTTTGCTGGAGGTGGGGGCAGAGTGCTAATTAATATTAGCTAAAGTCTGTACCTGGCTTTACTCTTAATAGAACATTTTCACATGAAATAACACATCTTATGACACATCTATTATTGGGGACTTGTATCCTTATTTGCCTGAGGAAGACACTGAAGCTTATGGATGTTAAATGTCAAACAATTAGAGGTGGTGGAGTCAGGACTTTTCTAATTTCAGAATCTTATTTATCTATTTATTTTTGCATGTTGGTGCTTTGTCATTTTGGATACTAATTATAAAAGCTATAATTTATTGAATGCTTATATTACTTGATTTAATTCTCACTTCAAAGCTTAAGTAGATAATAACATCTCCAGTTTATAGATGAGAAGGGCTCGAAGAGGTTAAGCACACTTTTGGTGAGACACTTGTAGTTTAAGATTAGTCTATTCGCTTGCATTAATGAAGAGGTTACTAGTTCCTCCTAGGAACAACACAATTGGATACTTTCAGTGGAATTACTATTCTAGTTTCACCAAATTTTGTCTTGCTTTAAAACAATTATTTCAGAAAGTCAAGGAATGAATGGCGTTGGGGTGGAAGTTGACACTTGAATGAAAGCATCCCTTAGAATTGTCTCTACTGCTGTCCCATTTTAGTGGGTGCAGTTTCAGAAGCTGTTATTGGGTCGATGGTGTGAATGTATAATATCATGCATAGAAATGATGTTCAAATTCTAGAGCCAGAGAGCTTGTTCTTTATGATATCTGTGGCAGATCTAGTCTCTATTTGTGCACAAGTGCCAAGAGATGGCAATAGAATTGTGTGCCTTTCAACAATTTTCTTTCCGAAGATAATGTCAGTGTATTGCAAGCAATGGGATGTGGAGAAGCTAAAGCAGGGAGGTTAAAGTCATTCTTATAACCCCAATAGGATAAGTGAAGAGGCCATAGCTTCTATGTTTGAGTGTTATTTGTATTAGTACGTAGGCAGGTTAGTTTAGGGAAGGAAAGATGAGCCACAGCTGAGACCAGGCAGAAACCATGGCCGCGAGACACCTGGCTGTGAAGCCCCACCCAGAAACCCCCTGAGGAAAAGACCTCCTCCAAGAATAAAGCCTCAAAGACCCCTCGAGACCCGGCCAGATGATCCCATTTGGAACAAGATCCTGTCGAGGTCAAGGGGAAGCCCCGGATACCTTCAAAGGGACTCACCAATGGCCCCCTGAGAACTAACAAGTGCGGTAACCAATCAGAACAGCAAACAGCTGGGGCATTCCTCCAACATTGGGAGTGAATAATGGCTTAATAAAGATAGCCCCATAAGCCCAAATGCTCTCTCTGCCTGGAGGAGCCCCAATCTACACCTTAGGTGCGTAATTCTTTTCTTTTCCCCCATTTCTCAATAAACTTCTTTTACTGGCCTCACTAACTTCTTTTATGTAACATAGCCAAGAACCTAGAGGAATCCACCATGCCCCGACTTCAGTATTGTGGAAAGCAATGAGCCTTTTCATTGTGAGCATTCATTTTTCCATAGTAAAGTGTTTTGAACATTTGCCGGGAGACATAGTGGACTATGCTTCTCCTTTTTCTAGAATAGCGCTGCCAATAGAACTTCCTGATAGATGGAAATATCTTTTATCAGTGCTAAAATGCTAGCCACTAGCCATACGTGGCTATTATTGAACACTTGAAATGTGCTGGTGTGACTGAGGAACTGAATTTTTAATTTAAGGTAATTGAAGTTTAAATGTAGTCACATGTGGCTTGTGGCTGCTGTATTAGGCAGAGCAGTCCTGTTTCTCTAAGGAAGCCCCAAATGCCAGTTGCTTAGGATGAGGGTGAGGTGTTTTGACCAGTGGGCTTGTTAGTTTTTGCTTTTCAGGGAAATGCCTCCTTTGCTTTTCCTTTCTATGAGCAATGGGGCTCACATGGCTGGCTTAAACACCTCTGGAAGTTGACAGTCTGATGTTTTGGGATTTAACCCTTAACAGTTTAGAGGGGATAGAGCTCAGACCCTCCCTTCATTCCCCTCCCTGTATAGAGTCACAAATCAAGCATCACAACATAGAAAACTTTGAATTGGTTACGGAATTTACTGAGAAGGGTGCCACTGCCCACAATCCCTGTTCCTCCTTCATCTTCTACTCCACATGTGGGTTCCAGGGGGCAAACAGCAGGGTAGCTGAGAGCTGGTGCAGGGGTAGTGTTGGTGTGGAATTCACACAGTGGAATTTCACTTACGCAAGTGCTTAAGAACTTGGGAGAGCTTTTGGAAGGAGGGCGACAGTCTGCTCTCTGCTCAAATTAGCTATTCAGTGAAAAGTTAAA
>PVKH010044851.1:0-10562 GCA_004027955.1 Chaetophractus vellerosus | reverse complement strand
TATGATAACATAAGGTGGCAATAATAGGGTGGTATATGGGGGAAAATATACTTAATGTAAATGATGGGTGGTAGATAGAACTATTTTTATAATCTTTCATCTATTGTAACACAGGCAACAATAGTTAAAAAGTGTAGCCACTGAGTGCACACTTTGGATAAAATGTACAAGGCATAGGACCATATAGCACAGTGAACCATGTGGCAGAAGATGGACTGTGGCTAACAGAACAAATATGGGAGTGTTCTGTCATGAAATATAACAAATGTACAATACTAATACATAGTGTTAGTAATATGGGGTGTATGGAAAAAATATACCAAGTGCATGCTATGGAACATAGTGGTAATAGTCTGATGATGTTCTTTCATAATCTGTAACAAAAGTTCTACGACAATGTAAGGTTTTGGTGGAGAGTGATGTACAGGAATTCTGCATATTACGCATGATTGTTTTCTAAGCTCACAACTTCTCTAATAAAAAAAAATGGGAAATGCAATTATAAAAAAGTGCTATCATCAATAGTAACAAGTGTTCCACAGCAATACAAGGTATTGGCGGTGGGGTGGTATTTGGAAAGCCTGTATTTTATGCAGCCAAAAGGGGTGGTCCTGATGCAAAGTTCCAGAAACCTGTTGGCTTTTATAAAGGGTATTTATTTTGGGATAAAAGCTTACAGTTACAAGGCCCTAAAGAGTCCAATCAAGGTTGGTTTCTCACCCAAAGTCATTTGCCACATGTTGAAGCAAGATGGTGGGCAATGTCTTGGAGGGTTCAGCCTTAATCTTTCCTCTTAAGGCTCCATGGTCCTAGCTCCTTCTGATCTCAGTTGTAGGCTGGAGAGCTCATCTCTCTTTCTGTGACATTCTCAGCACTGCAAACTTTCAGGTGAATGACTCAACTCTTTACCATGTCTATGGAACTGTCTCTCTTCCTGTGTGTATCTTCTCCTGTGTATCTACTTCTGTGTGTCTCCTTAATTAAGTACCCATTTATATACCCCCACAAAGGGGGTAGGGTCTGTTAAACTCTAGTGACATGGTGAAATCAAAGCCCTAATGTTTACATAATTTAATCAAAGACATCTTAGTTCAATCTAGTACAATCAAAGGGTATCACACACAGAGGCACATAATCTCTCTTAATGGAATTCATAAATAATCTCAAACTGCCACAGCATGAATTTTTCTAAGCTAACTTCTTTTATATATGGAAATAAATGGAAAATGCTGAAATATTATATAAGGCACCCTATAAATATTTTAGGTAGAAAAACTCCATTAAAAAAGCCCACTACATTACTAATGTAAATCATGCAATCATGAAATATATTTAATAGTTCAATTATAATATTCTTTCATCAATTGTCACAAATGTACCACACTAATGCAAAGGGTTAATAATGAGAGAGGGATGTCATATAGGAAATCTATGTTCTGCATGACTTTTCTGTAAACCTACAACATCTCTAATACAAAAATTGCTAAGAACTTAGAATGATGGTTATGTTCACATGTCAGAGTGGCCAGGTAATGGTGTCCATTTTTTTAAGTCAAGAAAGAAGTGGCCTGATTGGTACTGTGAGGACATTTTGTGGACTGAAATCATTGGTAAGATGATTGCATCTATGGCTGCCTACATCTAATCAACTGAGGAGAGTGCCTTCAATAATGAAGTGTATCTCATCCAATCAGTTGAAGGTTTTAAAAGGAGAAGTGATGATTCCAGATGTCAGAAGAGGGAATTCCATCTCTATTTCAGCCATCCAGCTTCTTCTGGTGAATTCATCAAAAACTTTCATCAGCATTCCCAGCTTGCAGCCTGAACTATGGAATTTGGAGTTATGAAGCCCCACAGTCATGTAAGATAATTTTATAAAATCTCATAATATTTACAAATATCTCCTCTTAATTCTGCTTCCCTAGAGAACCCTGACTAATATGACTTTGGTACCAGTAAGTGTTCTTGAGAAACAGTATCTTAAAAAGGGGATTTCTGAATTGTTTCTATGGTTTTGGAATTGGCTCTCTGCTCTGATTAGTTTTTTTTGTTTTGTTTTTTGTTTTGGTTACATACCCCCCCCCTTTCTGCTTGCTCTTGCTGTGTGTCCATTCTTCTGTGTTTTTTCTACGTCTGCTTCTTGTCTCCCCCTGTCTTTGCGGCAACACGCTGAGTCAGCCCTCCATGGAGGTGGTTCGCTCCATTAGTGGGTGGCTCCATTCCATTTTCACGGGTGGCTCAGCTCCATGTTTTTTGCGGGCAGCAGTGCTCCATGTTTTGCAGGCTGCCTGGCTTCCGTGCTTCGCAGGCGGCAGCTCCATGTTTCACGGGTGACTTTGCCATGCCCATGGGGGCTTTGCCCTGCCTGTGGTGGCTTTTTGCCTTGCCCACGGAGACTTTGCCCCACCCATGGTGGCTTGCCTTTCTCAAGTCTGTCTGCCCTCTCGGAGAGGTCCCCAGGAACCAAACCCGGGGCCTCCCATGTGGTATACCAGTGCTCTTATCCACTGAGCTATCTAGCTGGCCCTCTGATTAGTTTTAAAGGAACTTATGACTCTATATCCAGGATCAAGATGGCATGGATAGTTCATGGTATGTGGTGGCAATAGAGATACACAAAATATCACAACTGGATGCAGCTACTCAAATGCTTACAAGAGGCAGGGCTCTGGGTAAGTGTTTTTTACAACTTAGCAGAGGCTTGTGGAGTTAAAACATATAATGATGATTGGTTTTTCTTAAATACTCTGTATACAGCTATAAAAGAAAGGGATGAACTGAAGGGTTCAAGTTTGTAACCTGGACACTGCATGAAGGACATTAATATTTCTATGTATGCCCTGAAAGCAAATCTTATTTAATGTGGCTTCAGACTTGAGATATCTGAAAAACAGACCCAAGGTCTCATTGTGCAAGTAGCTGAATTACAAAGTAAACTAAATTCCAAATCTTTCAGGGTGGCTGCTGTTAAAGTGCAGGCTTTGTTGGGAAGGAATAGTAGCCTGAAAATTGGAATACAGGCATTTGGGGTTGGTAATGATGGCATGGGGACATTGAAACCCTAGATTCTGCTGATTCTTTGCCAGATAAACCTATAATGGTATGCCTTGAGGATATTACCAACTGATATGCAGTCTGCCTTGAGGAAACAGCTTCCCTAAATCTACTTCTCCCTTAGGAAACAGTTTCTCAACCTCCAGTCTGCCCCAAGGAAACTGCCATCCAAACTCCACATGAAAAATTAATTCTACTGTGCTTGATAAACTTATAAACACTTCCCCTGAGCATACAGCCCTCACTCCTCTTTCTAAAGAGATTAATCCTGCTTGACCAGATGAAACATCAATGGAATTCCCTGAAGTAATTGGCTTGCAAGACCCTTCTAATTCTTCTCATGTCCCAACCCCACTGCCCCACATTTCTTCAAGACTATAACTAGCTGAAGTCCCAACCGTCCCCAAAAGGTGGGTGTACAAAGAGAAACCCATGAAGAGGTATGTTACACTCCAAAAGAACTACTTGAGCTCTCCAATTCTTATAGACAAAAATCAGGGGGATACATGTGGGAATGGATATTAAGGGTATAGGATAATGATGCACATTGGATCGGGGTGAATTAATTGATAGGGACCCACTAATCAGAGATTCTGGATTTAATGCTGTAGCTCAAGAGGTAAAAAAGAGCTGTAACAGTTTGGGTGGTGACTGAAACATGGACCAAAATGTGGCTGACATTACCTGAAGTCAAAATACCAGAACTGCAATGGTATGATGTAGATGAGGGGATCCAAAGACTTAGATTAGAATGTTAGATTAAATTTATCATGTAATACCTGCTCACCCACCACAAGTCCAGAAGGCACACCTTTCAGCAGGACTGTGAATAATAAATTTTTGAGATAATTTAATCTTCCTTGAATAGCTCTGTGGTTGCTCTTCTCTATAGTCAGATATTATTGTGGAAACAGCTGCCACTGAACTGGGATCCCTAAACAAAATGGGAATGATCAGATCCTGGATTGACAAAAGTCAAATGGCAGCACATAATTGCCAAACAAAATGTGGGTGTGTCTGCCACAATGGACAGCAGGCTCAAAGCAGCAATGTAGTCTGAGTTGCAGAGACCTCTGGCATTGGCTAGGAGATCATGGTGTACCTAGAAGTAAAATATATGGACAGTATACTAAATTCATACTTGATCTGTATAAACATAAGAGTTCTAGATCAAGTGAACAAAAGTCTAATTATAAAAACAGGGAGTTATGGCCCCTTTATCAATACCCAGATGAGACAGTTTACAGACCCAGAGCCCCTTGAATGAGGGTAAGGCTGAGTGCCCTTGGGGAAAAACCTTGTTACACTGCCAAAAATTTATACATTGAATCTTCCTCCCAGCCTTCGCCAAAGAAACCTAAAGACTTTTACCAGGGTAACTGTTCTCTGAGGAAAATGCTATTATAAAATATTTCAGGGAGTATTAGGCACTTGCTTAGAAATGACATTAATTCCAGGAGACACAAAGCAACACTACAGTTCACCAGTCAGAATAGGGGCTTATGGAGGTCAGGTGATTGATGGTCTTTTGCTCAAGTCCATCTTGTAGTTGGTCCATCTTACAGAATATCAATTCTGTGGTTTTTTTCCCCAATTCTTGAATGCATAATTGGAATAGACATACTCAGCAACTGGCAGAATTCCCCATATTGTTTCCCTGACCTGTGAAGTGAAGTTTGCTTTGGCTCAATAATAACACAGGAAGCCACTAGAACTGCACTTATCTAATAAAATATAATTTAAAAAAGGAAAACCAGTTCCCTGGAGGGATTGCAGAGGTTAGTGCCACCATCAAGGATTTAAAGGATGTAATGGTGGTGATTCTCAAAACATCCTCATTCAACTCTCCTATTTGGCCTGTGAAGGAAACAGATAGGTCATGGAGGAGGAGAGTGGATTATCATAAACATAATCAGGTGGTGCCTACTATAGCAGCTATGGTATATACCAGGTATAGTATCATTTCTTGGGCAAATCAACACATCTACTGGTACCTGGTATGAACTACTGAGCTGTCAAATTTTTTTTCCTCAATTGCTATTAACAAAGTCCATCAGAAAGAGTTTGCTTTCAGCTGTTAAGGTCAGCAATATAACTTCACTGCCCTACCTCAGGACCTATATTATAATCTTCTCCACAGGGACCATGATCATCTCTCCCTCCCATAAGACATAACCTTGTCCATTATATTGATGATATCATTTTCACTGCACCAAGTGAACAAGAAGTAGCAACTACTCTAGACTAGTTGGTAAGAAAATTTTGTGTCAAAGGATGGGAGATAAATCCAATAAAAATACAGGGCCTTCCACCTCAGTGAAATTTCTAGTTATCCAGTAGTGTGGTCATGTCAAGATATCCCTTCTAAGGTGAAGAATAAGTTGTTGCATGTGGCTCCCATTGCCATAAAAGAGGCACAATCATAGTTGGCCTCTTTGAATTTTGAAGACAACATATTTCTCATTTGGGTGTGCTACTCCAGCCCATTTATGGAGTGACCAGATATGCTGCTACTTTTGTGTGGGGACCAGAACAAGAGGAGGGACTTCAACAGGTCTAGGTTGCTGTGAAAGCTACTCTCTCATTTGGGACATATGTTCCAAGGGTCTTGGAAGTGTCAGTGGCAAATAGAAATACTTTCTGGAGCCCTTTGCAAGCCCCTATCAAAATTCTGACCCTTAGGATTTTGGATCAAAGCTTTGCCATCCTCTTCAAATAACTACTCTCCTTTTCAGAAAGAGTTTTTGGCCTGCTAATGGACCTTAGTAGAGATGATCTTTTAACCATTGGCCACCAAATTACTATGAGACATAATTTACCTATCAAAAGCTGGATGTTCTCTCACCCACCAAGCCATAAAGTTGGGCATGCACAGAAGCACTCAGTCATAAAATAGAAATGGTATACATGGATTAGGGTTCATGAGGGTCCTAAAGACATGAACAAGTTACATGAAAAAGTGGCCCAAATACTCATGGTCTCAACTCCTGCTGTATCATCTCCTCTTTCCAAGTCCATATCAATGACCTCTTAAGGAGTTCTTTAAAAATCACATGACTGAGGAGAGAATAGTTGGGCCTGGTTTACAGATAGCTTTGCACAAAATAGAGGTAACACCCAAAAGAGAACAGTTACAGCACTGCAGCCCAATTCTGGGACATCCCTGAAGGAGAGTGGTGAAGGGAAATACTCCCAATTAGCATAAATTCAAGCAGTGCACCTGGTTGTTCATTTTGCATGGAAGAAGACAAGGCTAAAAGTTCATTTGTGTACAGATTCATGGGCTGTTGCCAATGATTTGGCTGGATGGCCAGGGACATGGTAGAAACAGGATTGGAAAATTGGTGACAAAGAGGTCTAAGGAAGAGATATGTGGATAGATCTTATTGATTCAGCAAAGGACATAATGATATCTGTGTCCCACATGAATGTTCACCAGAGGGTGACTTCAGCAGAGGAATATTTTAATAATCAAGTAGATAACATGACCTGTTTTATGGAGACAGTCAGCCTCTTACTCCAGACACTCCTGCCATTGCCTAATAGGTTCATGAACAAAGTGGCTGGTAGGGACTGAAGCTAAACATGGCCTCAGCAACATGGAGCTCCACTCACCAAGGCTGGCCTGGCTATAGCCACAGCTCAATGCCCAATCTGCCAGCAGCAGAGAGCCATACTCAGTCTCCAATATGGCACCATTCCTTGAGGTGATTAGCCTGTTAACTGGCAGTACATTGATTACTTTGTACCCCTGCCATCATGGAAGGTACAGCAACTTGTTCTAACTAGAATAGACACATACTCTGGATATGGGTTTGCCTTCCCTGTATGCAATGCTTCTTCCAAAACTACCATCTGTGGTCTTAAAGTCTGATGCATCCACCATCATAGGATTCCACAAAGCATTGCTACTTATCAAGGAACCCACTTCACAACAAATGATGTGCAGGAATGGGCACATGCTCATGGAATTCACTGGCCTTACCATGTTCCCCTTCATCCTGAAGCAGCTTGATTGATAGAACTGTGAAATGGCCTTTTAGAGATTCAGTTATTGCACTAATATCTTTCAGGTCTGGAGCAAAGTTCTTCAGAGGGCTATATATATTCTAAATCTATGGTGCTGTTTCTCTCATAACTAAAATTCATGTGTCCAGGAATAAAGGGTGGAAATGGTAGTGGGATCACTCACTAATACCCCTAGTGATACACTAAGAAAATTTTTCCTTCCTGTCCCTGCAACCTTAAGCTCTGCTAATCTACATATCTTAGTTCCAAATGGAAGAATGCTTTCAGCAGGAGACACAACATCAATTCCATTGAACTGGAAGTTAAGGCTGCCACCTGGTCATGTTAGGGTCCTCATGCCTCTGAATAAATAGGCAAAGAAAGGAATTACTGTACTGACTGGGGTGATTGATCCTGATTATCAAGGAGAAATTGGACTGCAACTGTACAGTATAGGTGAAGACGAGTTTGTATGGGATACAGGTGATCACCTAGGACATCTCTTATTACTACCATCCTCTGTGATTAAAGTCAATCAAAACTCCAAACTCAATCTGGGCAGGACTTCCAATGGCCAGAAACTTCAAGAAAGAATATTTGGGCCACCCTTCCAGGCAAAAAATCACAGCAAGCTGAGGTGCTTGCTGAGGAAAAGGGAACATGTAGTGGCTAGTGGAGGAAGGTAATAAATAAAAACTACAACCACATGATCAGTTACAGAAATGAAGACTCTAAAAGTTATGAATAGTTCTTCCTTGTTTTGTTATGAGTATGTTATTCTATGAGTATATGTTATGAGTATTTACATAAAGCAAATATCTTTGCTTTATTCCCTATCTTATCCCCTTAGCGTATGAAATAAATTATGTTAGTCTCATATCAAGGTATTTAAGTTGTAAGATATCAAGTTTAAAAGTGAATATTATACAAGGACTTGTACTCTGTTCTGGAGTTAGTATATTTCTGGTTATACACAGAATAGGTGAGTATTGTTAGGTGAAAAAATAACTTATTTTTTATTTAGATATTAAGTATGGCTTAATGTGATAGGTATGGCTGCCAAATTGACAAGTGGTGGGCTGTGATGGTTAGTTTCATGTGTCAGCTTGGCTAGGTAATAGTACCCATTGTTTTGTCAAGCAAGCACTGACCTGAATGTTCTGTGAGAAAATTTTCTGGACTGAAATCATCAGTAAGTTGCTTGCATCTATGGCTGATTACATCTACAAACAACTGAGGAGACTGCCATCAACAAAGAAATATCACATCCAACCAGTCGAATGCTTTAAAAGCAGTAGTGCACCACCACCCCAAAATCCTCAAGATTTGGGAATGAACTATGGATAAAAGTACCCTTATTATTATTCTATTATAGACATTATTATTCTGGCAATGGAAGAACTTTTATCATTCACATAAAGATAGCGACCACCAGAAGTTCTGGGGGTAGGGAGAGGGAAGAATATGTGTAACAATTGGGCATTTGGGGGATGGATGGATATGGCCATTATATATTTTGTCATAACCTATAAAATTATGTGAGGCAGAGAGTAAACTATAGTCCATGGTTAGTAGCAATGCTTCAATATGTGTTCATCAATTGTAACAAATGTACCACACTAATGAAAGATGTTGTTAATGTGGGAAAGTGGAGGGGAGGAGGGAGTGGGGCATATGGGAATCCCCTATTTTTTAGATAATATTTTTGTAATCTAAAGCTTCTTTAAAAATGAAAAAATATTTTTAAAACAACTACAAGAAAAAATAAAAGTAGTTATTTCAGCAGTTAGAAGAGGTAATTTCCTTCTCTGCTTCAGCCATCCAGCTACTCCTGGAGAACCATCTTCAGAGTTCCCAGCTTGCAGTCTGCCTTATGGAATTTGGACTTGTGTATCCCCACATTCATGTGAGACAATTTTTTTAAATCTCATAATATTTAGAAATATTTCCTGTTTGTTCTGTTTCCCTAGAAAACCCTGACTAGTACACATATTAAAAACAATTCCAAAAACTTTTCCTCAAAATACTTTATTGTTTAATAAGCCAAACTTATAAACAAAGAAGAATGATCCATCTAAAATTAAAATAAGTCATTGCCTCAGACTATTTGTCCTCATTCAGATCATTCATCTTTTGCTGTTGTGTTTAAAGAGATAATGTTGGGAAGCAGATGTGGCTCAAGTGATTAGGCCCCCATCTACCATATGGGAGGTCCTGGGTTCATTTCTCAGGGCCTCCTGGTGAAGGTGAGCTGGCCTGCACTGCATGCTGGTCTGCATGGAGAGCCAGTGCAACAAAAGAGACAAAGAGAAGAGACAATGAGAGACACAACAAACCAGGGAGCTGAGGTGGCTCAAGCAACTGAATGCCTCTCCCCCACATTAGAGGTCCCAAGATCAGTTCCCAGTGCCTCCTAAAGAGAAGACAAGAAGAGAAGACAAGCAGACACAGAGAGCACACAGCAGGGGCTGGCTGTATAGCCCAGTGGATAAGGGCACCAGTACACCACATGGGAGGCCCTGGGTTCAGTTCCTGGGGACCTCTCTGAGTGGATGATAGCCTTGAGAAAGGCAAGCCACCATGGATGGGGCAAAGCTGCCATGGGCAAGGCAAAAATCCACCACGGGCAGGGCAGAGCTGCCACAGGCCTGGCAAGTCACCCATGAAACACAGAGCTGCCGCCTGTGAATCATGGAGCCAAGCAGCCTGCAAAACACGGAGCTGTGTTGCCCACAAAACATGGAGCAGAGCCATCTGTGAAATGGAATGGAGCCACCTACAAGCAGGGCGAGCCACCTGCGTGGAGGGCCAACTTGGCACATCACCGCAAAAACAGGGGAAGACAAGAAGCAGACATAGAAGAACACAGAAGAATGGTCACACAGCAAGAGCAAGCAGAAAGGGGGGGATATGTAACCAAAAAATGGATAAAAGTAAGTAAATAAATAAATAAATAAGAGCACACAGCAAATGGACACAGAGAGCAGATAATGAGTGCAAAACAAGTGAGGGGGAATAAATAAATAAAATAAATCTTTTTAAAAAAGATAATGTCTTCATTATTTGTCACAGACTTAAACTTAATCTTGGGAAGTTAGTTGAAAAGTATAAACTTGAGAAAAAGCTGCTCCTTTAGATAAACTTGTTATGTTAAATAAACATTTTTTAAAACTCTGAACTCTTTTGGAGTTTTTTTAAAAACAACAAAATGCTTTACAAATACAGCAACACCAAAAGAGAGAGAGAGAGAGAGAGTGTATGTGTATATATATATATATGTGTGTGTGTGTGTATATATATATACACACATATATATCCCTGACTGCCACTTTAGTAGCAAAAAATACAAAATAGAGGTACCTCCAAGGAAAAAAATATGAAAACAATAGCTATCTATATTACAAGCAACAGAGGCATTTGTAATGAGATTGTCCATTTATAGTGGTAAAGAAAGCAAGCACTAGGGGAAGCCCCTACTTCCCACATAGGAGGTCCTGGGT
>PVKH010044850.1:0-10561 GCA_004027955.1 Chaetophractus vellerosus | reverse complement strand
GCCGTGGGCAGGGCAAAAAGCTGCCACGGACAGGCAAAAGCCGCCACGGGCAGGGCAGGTCGCCCGCGCGAATGGAGCGCAGCCAGCCACCCGCGAACTGAAAAAGCCAGCCGTGACGGAAGCAGAAGCCGCCCACAAGCGGGGAAAGCCGCGCCTGCGCAGTGACCAAGTCTCGGCGCGTCGCCGCAACGGGGGGGAAAGGGGAGATATGTAAAAAAAAAAAAAAAAAAAAAAAAAAAAAAAAAAAAAAGATAGTCTGAGAAATTCAGTCTTTATTCTGGTCAAACATTTGTCCAGCCAAAAACTGAGCACACTTATGGAAAAGGGGAAATACTGATAAAGTGGTATGTGCATCATTAGTCACAAAAATATTCCTTCCCTCACTCCCCACTGGTATCAAATTTGCTGTGTGACTTGCTTCTGCCAATGAAATACAAGCCAAAGCTTTAAGATCTAGCATGTAGTTTACCGTGTCCTCTTTTCACTCTGCCATGAGACTGTCAATGCTTCAGTCCAGGGCTGTGCCATCACGTTGGGTACTAGAGGCAATATGACATTAAGGAGAGCTGCAGCCGACCTCTGACTGCCGTTAGACCTAAGTGGAAAACAAACCTTGGTGACCGTAAGCCATGGAGACGTGGAGACCATTTATTTCTGCAGCATAACGGAGTTCAGTGGTTCTCAAAGCGTAGTTCCCAGACTGACAGCATCAGGGCCACGCCCCAGACCTACTGAATTAGAAACTCTAGGAGTGGGTGCAGGAATCTGTGTTTTAACAAGCCCTTCAGGTGATTCTGAAGTGTGCAAAGGGAGAGCCACTGCCCTGGCCTCTCCTGGCTGATGGAGTGCATGACTAGTTCTCTCTATCACACCAAGGCTTGACCACCTGCCACCTGCAGATAGAACCAGCGAGCAGGGGCTGCCATCTGTTCCCCGTGAGAGGAGATAAAAAAGAGAAGCAGCTTTAGTAGCTACAAGAGTGGCAGTGGCATCTTCCTGTCATTCTGTTTGACTTTAGCCCTCAGGGAAGAGCCACAATTATAAAAGTTGTGGACCGCAATTCCTCATCTAGTGGGGAAATTAGTTATTATAAGAAGTGGACAGTTGCTCCCATATCCTTGAAGCTGAAGCAGTAGAATGATGCCTAAGGGATCTATTTCTCACTTCTTTGACCTCACAGTACCTTATTGTTATAGTTGGAGCCCACACAAACTATGAAAACAACATATTTTAAACATGAAAATAGACTGCTCTGTTAAATGTGCCATATTTTTAGAACCCTTTGATTTTCCCAGATACCACCGCCTCAAGACACTTGGCTCCCATGTTCTTCCAGAACATGGCTGACGAATTACACTTGGGATTCTGAAGTGTAGCTCAGGGTAATGCTTCTGCAGCCAGCCCAAAGCCGGGCCTGAGGCGGGCACCGGAAGTTGCCTGGGCGCTGCTCTGCAGGGCTGGAAATAACCAAATAGCATCCTCACGGCGAGTCTCTGGTGCTCCTTTTTCACTCTCTTGCAGGACTTTTCAGCATTACCTGGATTGCTCTGGTCTACTGGGCAAAATCCTGTACTCTAGATCTTTCCCAACAATCCGACCCCTCCTCTTCCTGTGTCTCATTTTCTCCCGACTCCAGATTAGATGGTTAAAAGATTGGATCTACGACGTCTGGTTGGTATGTTGCTCTCAGAGGTGTAGGTTTTTTTTCAACACTGCCAACCGAAAAGGTGAATGTACACGGCACATGTTCCAAAAGATGGTTTTAGGGATAAGCTTTCCACAGACCATGAAAGGAAACAGTCAAACCGGGGCATAGCTTGAGAGACGTGAGGGAAGCACGTTTCAGGGAAGTGAGGGAAGCATCTTTGAACCTTGGCATGTGGTAGAGAGGTGGCCCTGCTGCCCCTTCTACTCTAGGCAACTGACTATATTTTCCTTTCTGCTATGCTCTTGTGAGAAATACAGGTTTCAAATAAAATACAAAATAACCCTAATGAGGTAGCAATTTAGCTTGAATCGGCAATATTCTACATACATTTGCCTCACAGTGTGAACCGAGCAAACCTTCCCATCCTGTGAAGGCACAGACACCTCATTTGCTGCCTTGGGCTGAAATGTAGCCATATTTAAAAGAACAAACATGATTTCCCTAGGATGTAACTTTTAATGCTATGGTCAACCCTCAGACTAAGCTTTAATATTAGTCATCTGGCATTTTCCTCAGAGCCCACATGGAAACCCCACTGTCTCCATCCTACTGAAAGCTCTGTGCAAAATACCACCTCATCAAAGAAGCCAAATGTCATGAACTCCATGGGAGAAAACCACAGGGGAGACCACTTTCGGCCTGACTCCTGGGCAGACGAGCTCCCACCCCCTGTGCCTGTCCGCCCAGGGCCATCTCCAGAGCAGTACAGGGTCTAGGAGGAAACAAACTCCACTCTGCCCATACCTCTCACGCCACAATATTTTTCTCTAAGGAAAATCAGGATTTAAATGAATGTCAAGGACAGTAATAAAGTGGCACGGAAAACTAGATGTCACAAAAAGACGTGCCGGAAGGGCACACAGGGTAAAGTTGTAGGAGAGAAACCAGACTCGTGGATCCTCTCTGCCCCTGGGTCTATGAGCAGCCCAGGTCTTTGGTTTAGCACTTATTACTTGGCTGGTGATATGCATTTTAAAACTCTTTCCTAGGAAATAAACAATATTGTTCTAAACTATTTAGTGGGGAGAATAGAGCAAATAAGACAAAGGCCAGCGGCTAATTTAGCTTTCTTCCTGATCCTTTTATTTAGAGACCAAAGTATAATTTGGCTTCATTGGGATCAGTCCATACAATTTTCTGGGCTCTGAGGCTGATGAGCACACATGGAAGATTTCCTCACAGAATTCTGAGGTAAAAGAGATCCCTGAATCAGCTGCTTATTGGGGTGGCTTGCTGGGTGGTTACTTAATGGGGTGTAGCCATAAGGTAGACTGGGCTACCTTATGTGGAGCTGCCCGTTGCTCCCTCCACATCAGACCTCTTGCTCGCGTGCATTCCCATGAGTCCCAGCCCTTTACTCTCTCCAGGCTCCTATACCTGTGGCTTTGCCTGGGCTTATGGCTATTCACTATTTCAGACACCTTTTCTGGACATATCTCAGCTCTTAATCTAGACTGAACATTTGTAGTGAACTCTGTCATCACCATGATTTTCGTTAGAGCACAGGGATCAACTTAAAACTGTATACATATTCTGATAAAGCAATTTTTTGTGTTATTTTATACTTTTTATCTTCACAGACACAACCTTTACAACACCCCCAAACTACAAAGGTTACATCAAAGGGCTAAAGACCCCCAGCCCTACCTCTTTCATCCTAACAGGGTCCCCTCAGTGCCCATGCCCTGCTTGGCATAGTTCTAAGAGCCACCCTCACTCAGTCCAGGCTCCAGGTTGCCTCATGGCTGAATTCTATGCTCTGCTAGAAGAAGGTGAGCGCTGCCTTTGGGGGCTGGGCTGCCCACTCCACTGTGGTTGGCAGGAAGAAGGTGGTATTTTTGCACGATCCCTTCCCTGCGGTGAGGACCTCTGCCCCATCTTCCCAGCCTCAGGCCATTGCCCCTGGATGCTCCTGAAGCTCCTCTAGCTCAGAGCTGCCCTGAGGTGTGCTCTGTCCTCCCTGCAGCATTTTCTCCTCCCCTCTTCCATCACACTCCTGTTTTCCTTGTCTCTCCCACTCATTCTTTTGTCCTTCAGTACAGTGCTTCCTCTCATTTTTTCCTTTTTCTCTGTCTTCCTCTCCTTCCAAGTGATTCCCTCCTTATATGAAATACTATCATTAAGCAAAGAACACAAAGGAAAGAGAACAGAACAGTGAGAAGAATGTTATCATTAATTAAAGCATGGTAAACAAGAGAAAGTAAACAACTCAACTTTCCAAACAGTGGATTTTTTTGGAAACTCCGTATTATTATGCGTGCATCTAAATTATTTTATTTCCATCTTTTTATCTTGAAAAATTTCAAACCTATCAAAATGTTGGCAGAATGATACAAAGAACACACATATACCCTTCACCTAGGTTAACTAGTTGTTAACATTTTGCCACATTTCTTTCAGTATATATATATATATATTCATTATTATTATTTTCTTTCTGAACCATTTGAGAGAAAGGTATAGATATCATAACCTCTTATCTCTAAATACTTCAGCATGTATCTCCCAAGAATAAGAACATTCTCTCACATGACTGTAATATAATTATCAAATGAAGAAAATTTAAAGTGACACAATGCTATTAACTAATGACCAAGCCATGTGAGTTTATTTAATATTTGAAGAAAGAATCTGAATTTGGCTTTTGTTTACACTTCCTAAAAATAGAGTTTTATTACATTTTCACCAATATCCACAAAATTATGCAAGTTTGGACTGAAATGCTGCCTTAATTTGTAAGTGCTGATCCTGGTGCTATCAGTAGGAATAGGTGGGATGTCAAAGAAGTGTTCCCCCCCCCTTATTCCTCAATTTTTGTCTCTTATATATATACTACCAATGATATCTAGCAACCAAAGGAATTTGGTTGACTGACCTTATTTTCAGCATGTTAAAATCATTGAAAAAGCATTGGGTGGAATGTTCTCTACCCACAAAGACCAGTGCCTAATTTGGAGAGAATTTCCAGAACCTTTAGTTGACATTCTTATATAATTTAATATTGTGAGGACTCACATTTAGGGGATAACCAATTAAGCTTCTTCCAGGGATGTGTTTATGATAGATAACCCATCCAGAATAAGAGCCAGACGATGTTGAAGTGGGACTGATGGCTCTTTGTTTTGCTGTAAAGGGGAAAGATGTGTGCTTAAACATATGTCAACAAGCAAGCATACAACGTACAACACTATTGGTTTAAGAGAATCTGTATTCCAGAATCCCAGACAAACAGCTCTGCCTGACAATAGCTGAAATCCAGGGTTCGACTTGAGATTGATTGCACCAATATGATTGGAATAAACCAAAAGCGATGCCTTCCTGGAGACCCACCAAACCCAAATCAACGCTTCTGGAATTTGACCCTTTCCTGCTTTGGTTGTTTTTCTTCAGACGTTAAGAGGACATCCAGTCTCTTGCCATAAGGGATTTGTCCTTTTTATCTAGTCAGAAGAGTGCTTCGGCTATTTGCATTTCTGAATTGCTTAGCTGCCCAAGCATGCTTGGTGTGTGCGGTTTGAAATGTGTCATTGAGGCACGTGACCGCTGTTCTCAAGCTGATGTTGGACTTTCTCCAACAAATATGGATTATGTTAAAGTCGGTTCTGAATTGACGAGGATATGTTAATAACTCCCAGATGGGCATCTCTGTGCTCTCCAGCAGGGAAATGCAAGCAGTCTATGGCAGGAGCGAGTGTTTGGCAGGTCCATCATTCCGTCATTAAAGGCCACATTATTACTTACAACCCAGCTTGCATGACAATGGCTGCGAGGAGCCAGCCTCACAGTAATGAGCACTAGGAATCTGCTTTTAGGTGGATTGTGTTCCAGGTGGTGAAATGTATTTGGTTTGAGATTTCCTTCTTCCTATCCCAAACAACATATTATAGATGAATGAATCGATGGGACAGGTTGGGGGGGGGGGGCGTTCTTTGTGGTCCCCTTGGAAACTAAGAACAAAGTAAAGATAGATGTTCACAACCAGGGGTCCAAGGGTCCTTACGCAGAGCAGCCCTTGCTCAGCACAGTAGTTTTCCTCTTTGCCCGTCTTCAGCTGTTATCATTCAATGCTTAATTCCTGTCCTAGCAAATTCCAGTTGGAACAATGAACTGATTTAGTGTTGTTTACATTGTGCCTGCAGCTTCCCTTAGATGGAATATTTTCTTTGTCTTTGGTCCTTAAATGATATGGCCTAAATGTTTTGCAATAGTTTTTAAAAAAGAAATGAAAAAGGCGCATCTTCTAAAATTGTATTTCTAGTCCAGAGGGAAGCTGAGTATATCCATTGTTAAGCGTCTATGTAAAGTGTCGCCTGGGAGGAGGCAGGTCCTAAACTATGCAGTTAATACAGTTAACACTGATGAAATTGGATATTAAGATGAAAAGGAATAAATAATTTGGCAGAAAAACTATCATTTTGGCGTTGCTACATATAGATACTGCATACAAGTGCAACAGATCCACCATCTTTCAGCAGTGGCGACAGGCAACGGGATCTCCACTTGTAAAGTAAATGCTGTATGTGCATTGCTTTCATTTTAAATGTAAAATAATCTTTTGTCTCAATATATGTGGTGATGAAAATGACTGAGCGTGATAAAAAGTAATTGAAAACATTTCATTGCAGATGATGCATTTTGCTTTGAGTCCTTATTTCAATAACAAGCTGCTCAGCCACAGAGGTCCCCTGGCTTTACAGCCAGGTAACTGGATTTCCTGATGCCATTTCATCTGCATAGGCATATCTCTATGTTCTCTTTTCCTTTTTTTCCTTTCCAGCAATTCCAAGGAATTTAAAAATATAAAACTACATTCGCCAATAACATTGACAAACCATTTAGGATTTGGTTTTCTACAAGGAAGCTGCACTCAGTGCTGTTGAATCCCAGCATGCACTGGTATATTTTTAATGCTAACCATCAGGATTTTGGAATATTTTTGTTTTAAGTCATTTGAAGTTTTCTAAAGATCGGCAAAAGATTCCACAGTGCTTATGCATTTGATGCCAGCCCGAAGAGGGTTTGTGTGAGTATGGGACTATTTTTGTTGTTGTTGTTGTTGTTGTTGTTACATATCCCCCCCTTTCTGCTTGTTCTTGCTGTGTTCATTTTTTTTCACATTCTTCCATGTCTGCTTTGTCTCCCCCACATTGCGGCAACGCGCTCAGTCAGCTCACTGCCCAGGTGGCTCGCCCCATTCGCGGGCGGCTCTGCTCTGTTTGCGGGCGGCTCTGCTCTGCTCACAGGCAACTTGCCCCACCCACAGCAGCTTGCCCTCTCAAGGCGGTCTGCTCGCTCAGAGAGGCCCTGGGAACCGAACCCGGGGCCTCCCATGTGGTGAACTGGTGCCCTATCCACTGGGCTACAGCCGGCCCCCAGTATGGGACTATTGAAGTCAACAATTTGGATATTCCAGAAAAGCAGGGAAAAGATAATCCAACCTCACAAGGTTTGCCATTAGGTATGAAATTTTAGTTTCCTAGGAGTGCTATAACAAAGTACCACAAACTGAGTGGCTCAAAACAACAGAAGTTTATTCTCTCCCAGTTCCTGGGGCTGGAAGTCTGAAATCAAGGTGTCAGTAGGCGCACACTCCAGCTGCAGGCTCTAGGAAAGAGTCCTTCCTCGCCTCTTCCTATCTTCGGGGGGCTCCTGGTAATCCTTGACCTTCCATGACTTGTAGTTGCATCGCTCCATTTTCTGCCTCTGTCATCACATGGCCGTCTTCCCTGTATTCATGTCTACTGTGTCTCTGTGTCCAAATCTCCCTCTCCTTCCTCTTATAAAGACTCCAGATTGACCTCATCTCATCTTGATTAAATTTATAAAGACCCTATGTCCAAATAAGGCCACATTCACAGGTTCTGGGGTTAGGACTTCAACATGTCTTCTTGGGGTTCACAAGTCAATCACAAGACCTCTCTGTAGACTGTAACTGTCTTTAAACTATCTGCCCAGAAGGAGATGAATTTTTGCCATCACTTGGTTGCAAACAACTCAAGCCCTTTTTAAGTGTGTCATACCATGTTAGGCTTCCTTATGTGTGAATATCACAAAGTATCTATAGTTTGATAACATGCATGATCCTGAGAGGTTGCATATTTACTGAAAATACCTTCAACTCACCCTCACATTTGGCAATGAAATAAAAAAGTGGATTCAGATCTAATAACCCTAATCTACGATTGTTACATTCTCTTGTCCAAGCTTGCCCAAGCAACAAAAAGAAAGGGGACATTTTTGCTTAAAAGACACTATTGTTTTAGTCACTCTGGGTATTTCCTAACTCTTCAAAATGTACTTTTGTACCATTAATATTTCATTAAAGAACATTAATAAAGAATTTCTGTTTTAGAAAGTTTGGGGAGTTGGCAGGTGCAATAGAAATAGAAGATACTGTATTTAATGGCCATTAAGTGGAAACTTTCTGAGATACTCTAAGACCCCAATTAAGCTAGCTGAAAATCGCCAGTGGTTCATCATTGTCATTAGGTATTAAGTAGGCAGCTACAGAGTGCTAGACACACGGCAAACCTCACAAAAGCACCAGTCCCAGTTTGGGAGACACTTATACTTCGGGGGATGGTGATCTTTGCTGTGGCTATTTTACCATTTGTAATGTGCATTTGTGGAATGAAGTACTCGGTAGTTTGGAAGAGCTTTACAGTCTCTAATTATAGTCCCGCCAGCTCATAGCACACAAAGCTATGTTTACAAGAAAGGAAACCTACCCCCAAAGAGGCTGCCTGGCTGATCTGGCAATGTAGTCAAGGCTTTCTGACACCCTTTTAAATATTATGTCACCTTTGATAGAATATTCCCTAACAAAACAAAAGGGTATAAAATCAGACCATTTGAGGGAAGAGATCCTTGGAGGGTGTTAAGCCCAGAGATAAACACAGGTGAAGAGGTGGAGTTTTTATTTTACCTTCCCCATTCTTTCCTACCCAGGACAATATTCTTCTCACAATAGCACTCAACTTTCTGGATTGTTAAAAAGAGTCTTATAAGAGCAATTGAAAGTAATATGGGCGTTTTAATATTGTGACACTTAATGCTACATAAAACCTTTGTTTCCTACAAGTTTATTGAGCTGGTGTATTAGATTTCCTGCTGTATGAGCAGGAAGATTATGGTGGCTTAGGTCTAAGTATACTTTGGGGAGGCATTTTGTATTTTCTCTATAAATAGTCTTTCTAAAACAACACAATTGTGTAACTATTAATGTTTATATTGCATTATACATCTCCAAAAGTTTACTATGCATCTTGTAACGTGTGGTAACCAAAGGAAATGTTTTTGTCTATGAAATAGGCTGGGAATAGTCATTA
Organism: Chaetophractus vellerosus; assembly: GCA_004027955.1. Lineage (NCBI taxonomy): Eukaryota > Metazoa > Chordata > Mammalia > Cingulata > Chlamyphoridae > Chaetophractus > Chaetophractus vellerosus. The sequence continues at coordinate 1,525 of PVKH010044850.1, read as the reverse complement.
TTAGAGTAAATCTATTTTACTTAATATTTTATCAGTAGGATTTTTGTGCCTTGCTCTTCTGTTATGGTATATGTTGTTATGTTCATATGCTTCTAAGGGCTAAGAATTTACACATACATACATATATATGTCATGTTTTGAAATAAAAGCTATAGTAGAATGAAAGACAACCTTTAAAATGGAAATAATGACATTTGGGTGATTCCAAAATGGGCAGAAAACTTGAGAAATGTTGATTCAAATACATATTTTTTACAGATGAGAAATTTGATTAAGAGCATGCATCAAAGCTTATTTTTCATACTGAAATAATTTCCCAGGCTTAATAAAACTAACCAAATCATAAACTCCCTTATTAAATGTGCATTTTTAAATGGCTAATGCAGAATCACCCTCACAAGTGCAAGGTACAATGCAGTCCTGCAAAAGCACCGCACGGACTTCAACTTGGGTTACAATTCTGTTTCTTTTCCTGGGGAAGCATAAGCTATGGTGAAATTGCATTTCTTTGTCTGAGTAATTTAATGAGCAATTTCTTCAGAATTTATAAGAAAAAGACCCCAGACTTAGCACTCCAGGCCTCCCAGAGCCACTTTTTCCTCCATACACGAATAGCCAGTTTCATTATGTTTGGAAATCATCGTAAGAGAAAAACAAATGGTGAGGGATGTTCCATCCAAAGAAATGAAAGATTATCTTCTCCAAACAGCAGAAATTAGATGTATCGGGTCTCCCTTCGAATCCCTCTTGCTTCAGATAGAACATGACGTATGGGTAATCTGCAATTTGCTAGGGGCATTGTTAGCATGCTTTGCCTCCAGGGTAGGATTTTAACCAGGCCTCTGGCAGCTGTGTGTTTGGCGTCTCAGCCACATTAGGTATACAGAACCCCCCTGCTATTACCCTGGTGAAACCCGTGCCAAGGCCCCTGGTGACACGACGGAGGTATTAGGTCAGATGAGTTACATTAAGTGGCAAGTGATAAATTCAAGATGACAATTCAAAACAGCAGTGTTTCTTCTGGTAATTAATTCCAGTGGTGCCTGAGGCGGTGCTTGGTCGCTGCCACTGGTGTGGCAATGCTGCGCGGCTAATGAGAAAACATTACGGCGAGGATTAGGGGCCTGCGCATTCTGGCAGGCTGAGGTCACTATGGTTAGGAAGTATTAACACAGACTTACTGTGATAAACCTTACGTGCCCAGGAAACTTGATTTTTATTTTATTAATGTAAAAACTGTTGAACACTTTTACAATGCGGCGATTCACTAAAGCGGCTGGGGAGAGGGGCGAGGCCTTCCGCCCAGGTCTGGGGCAGCCCCTCACGGGCTGTGGGGATGGCAGCAAAAGTGCTTGCCAGAGCCGCCGGCCCTTTTCCCTTCTGTCTGAGGACACTGAGTCTTTGGCCTCTTTTATCCTCCCAAATGTGATTCAGTCGAGACCTTTTGCTACATGACTCAGCCTCCCTGCTTAAGAAATTACTCTGCATTGGCTGAATGGAGATTTTGTCAAGGCATTGGGGGTTC
>PVKH010044849.1:0-10563 GCA_004027955.1 Chaetophractus vellerosus | reverse complement strand
CTGACGTGGCGGCCCGCCTGCTCGTGGGAGCTTGCCCTTGCTTGTGGGGGCTTGGCTTTGCCCGCGGGGGCTTGCCTTTTTGCCCGCCCGTGGGCGCTTGCCTTTTTGCCTGCCCGCGTTGGCTTGCCTTCTCGAGGCAGTCTGCCTGTTCGAGGATGCCTGGGGACCGAACCTGGGGCCTCCCATGTGGTAAACTGGTGCCCCACCAACTGGGCTATACAGCTGGCCCCCGGGCCCTTTTCTGTCACAGGGCAATGCGCATAGCAATGAATTCTCCTTTCTCCTCTGGATTTAGTTGACTTTGGCTTCTTTCTCTGGCTTTCTTGCTCTGTCTGAATTTTATTCTGCTTTTAAAGGACTCCAGTAAAGTGGATTAAAGCCCAACTTGATTTGGTTGACCACACCTTAACTGAAAATTACATCTTCAAAAGGTCCTATTTTTAATGGGTTCACACCCACAAGAATGGGATATATAATTCAGCCTACCACACCTCTTTTTTCTGGGTACCTGGTAGGAGGATAATGTTGCTTTGCTTCATCTCCGTTGATGTGGTCACAGTCTGATCGCTGTGTCTGTTATATCAGTGATCTCCTGGATTAAGTTTGCTCAACTGGCTTATTTTGAGTGTATAATTAGTTGTTCTTTTTTGCTAGAATCTCTAAACCACCATCTTTATCTTGCAAACTTCAATATCATATAAATGTGGAAGAAGTATGGAACCAGCACCAGGAGGGAGACGTGGTGAGAAGACAGATTAATGAGACTTAGTATAAAGAAGGCATCTCTAATAATCAATGCCATCTGACAGAAGAACTGGCTGCCTTTGAAATGGTATATAATTGACTTAAAACTGTGGGTCCAGGTGGTCACTGAAAAGGGGCTTCTGTATTTAGTTGGAGGTTGGACTCAATGCCTCATTTTAAATTCTTTGGTATAGCATTTACTTTTATTCTATGATTTCAGAAATGTTTCAGTTTGCTTTGTTTCAAACATTTAAAAAGCTTAACTTCTGCTGTTTTAAAATATGTGCCCTTTTTAGACAAACGGAAACAACATTCTTGCAAGATTGACCGGATGGAAATGGACTTTTTGCAAACATTTCTGAGAGCAGGGGTTGATTGAGCAAGCCCTTATTTTGATCTCATGGTTCCTTAAAATGTTTGTACTTTCAGATGTTCAAAGTTTTTATTACTGATTTAGAATAGGGAAGTGGGTGATTTCTTGTTTGTATAAATTTAAATTGATTGGTAAACATACCTCCCCAGCAGCCCTACTTAATTTCTCCAAGATGGCACTTAATTTCTCCAAGATGGTGTTTCTGTCTATTCTTCTCTGTAGTGAATCAGGTGATAGAGAGTAGAACTGAAGTAACTGGAATTAGAATTGTTTTTAAAACAAATACTGTTCTCTCACTTTGACTCCCAAATTTCATGTCTGAGTTAATGAAGGATTAAGTAAAAGGGAATTAACCTCTCTTTTAAAATCAGATTGTTGACTTAGGTTCTTCCTTGGGTGTCTATTACATTTAAACCAGTTTTCAGTGCCAGACTCCATGAACTGAATGTGTTTCCATTGTTAGGTTCATCAAGACCTAGCATTTTAATAAATTGATTACCCTTTTTTGAATTTTCAGAACCATTGAACGTTAAGCAGGGAAGGGACCTAAACCTGCTAATCATTGACTAGAGCTATAGTAGTCGAAGGGCCATGTTCATCTGCTCACCCACCCTCTAAGTCTGGAACATTTCTCTACCATTCCTGAGAGTTGATCATCCAGGCTCTGTTTGAACACCCGCACTTACTGGGATTTTACTATTTCTGGATATACTGCATTTGTTTTCACACAACCTTAATTGTTAGAAAATTCTTCCCTAGAGCGTGCTAAAATCAGCTTCTACTCATTGGTGCTAGTTCTGCCTTTAGAGTTCCACCAAAGTAGCCTAATTCCTTTTCTGTGTGAAAGCTTAGCCTTTAAGTGTTAAAAAAAAAAAAAAAAAAAAACTTCTCTTCATTTTGCAAAGCAGAAAAAAATTGTATACTTCTATTATGTTGCTTATTGATGAATTCATTTAATAAATATTATGTCTCTATCTTCTATTTGCTAGCTTTATGCTAAGTGTTTGGGATAAGTGATGAATGGTCCTTGCCTAATAGAGCTCACTGTCTATTTAGGGCAAGAGAGACTTGTAAGCAATTAGCTATAAGATATTAAGTAATAAAGAGCAAAGCATACATTGGACTGTGAGCCATGGAGAAGGTCAAGCTTTAGATCAAGCTTTATTCCCCTGGAGAGCCTCACAGAGAAATGATATTGGACTAGACTTTGAAGGTTGATAAGCAGAGAATGGGGAAGAAAGCCATTCCAGGTAGGATATATGATGAAAGCAAAGACATGGAGGTGGCACATCTCAGAGTGATGACTTGCACAGCATGTGTCATACACCGACTTCCAAAGGGCTTCACGTGTCACGTGGAGGAGTTTCAACGTATCTTGCAGCTAGTTAGGAGCCATGGGAGGTTGTGTTGTTTTGTTTTTTAAAATATCTGTACTGATTTTTCACATTACAAAAGTAATGCAAGCTCATTGCAGACAATTCAGAGAGTATTTAAAAATACAGAGAAGAAAATAGGTATTTCATAAACTAGCTCCCCAGAGATACTAGCTATTTTAGTTTGCTAAAGGGGTGCTGATGCAAATTACCAGAAATGGGATGGCTTTTATAAAGGAGACTTATTTGGGGTAAAAGCTTACAGTTCCAAGGCCATGAAAAGTCCAAACCAAGGCCCCATCAGACATGCTTTCTCACCAAATTCAGCTATTGTTGATCCAGGCATGTTGCCACATGGTGAAGCAAGATGGCCACCAATCTCTGCTGAGGTTTCAGCCTTGCCCTCTGGGCTCACCCTTTGCTCTTGAGCTGCTCCGCTGGGCCCAGCCTATTGGGGCGTCATGCATAGGGATCCTGTAGTCCTCTCTCTTACATGGCAGTATCAAACATGGGGGCTTCCTTTTCCTATGTCTGTCTGAGTCTTTGTTTCCATTTATATTAGATGTAGCAAGGGGGCGGAGACTCAACCCAAGTCACATTGGACATAGTACAATCCAAAGCCCTAAAGCGATCTTATCAAGTAATCTCATCAAAAGTTCCTCAACTGAATTTAATGCAATTAAAGGGTATCACACCCAGAGGACTAGATTAGTTTATAAACATAATATTTCTATTTTTGGGATTCATAAAATAATATCAACCTGCCACACTAGTTTTTTTTAATATTTTAAGCATATTCTAGACATTTTTTCTCTGCTTACATATACATTTATTCATATTTTTAAATAAAAATGGAACGTTCTATACTTATTTTACAACTAGGTTTTTAAAAATTAATATGTCATAGAGCTATTTTTATATAAAAATACATAATTTTTATATAAAATACATAATTTTTCACCATTGAATGGACATACCATAATCTCTCTACATAATCTCCTATTGAATTCTTACAATTGGGGTCAAAAGATTACATTTAATTAAAAATTTTAAAACAAACTTTGCTGTCCCACTACATGATAGGAACTGTGCTGTGCCCTAGGAATTTAATAGTGAACAAAACAGATCTAGTTTCTGCTCATATGACACTTAAGTTTTAGTGAGAAAGGCTGATGTTAAAAAATTACACAAATTACAAAATATGGTAAGAGTTAGGAAAAAGAAGTAAAGGGTATAATGAAAGTTTATAACCTCAAAAAAGTCCTTATGTTTTAGAGATAAATACTGAAGCAAATGCAGATGAAATGGTATGATGTTTGGGATTTGTTTCAGAATAATCCAGGATTGAAAATGAATGGATAAACAAAATGTGGTATGTATATACAATGGATTATTATTCATCCATGAAAAGGAATGAAATTCTGATATATGCTACAACATAGATAAACCTTGAAGACATCATGTTGAGTGAAATAAGCCAGTCACAAAAAGGCAGATATTGTATCATCCCACTTAGATGAAATAACTAGAATATGCAAATTCATAGAGACAGAAAGTAGAGTACAGGTTATCAGGAGGCAGGGGAATGGGGAGCTAATGCATAATGGGTACAGGGTTTCTGTTTGAGGTGATGGAAAACTTTTGATAATAGATGGTGGTAATAGTAGCCCAACACTGTGGATGTGATTAATACCACTGAATTGTATGCTTGGGAGTAGTTGAGATGGTAAATTTTATGTTGTATATATGTTACCACAATTTTTTAAAAAGAGAGAGACTAAAGAGACAATGACAACTGCAATACATGATCCTGGACTGGATCTAATACTGGAGGAGAAAAGGACAGAATGACATTATTGGAACGATTGAAAAAAAATTAGACTTTATGTATTTATATGCTTTATATCAATGTTTAATTTCATGAGCTTGATAGCTATACTTAATGTGGTTACATAAGTGAATATCCTTGTTCTTAGGAAATATACATGGGAGTATTAAGTGTTAAAGGAGCATGATATATGCAACTTAATCTCAAATGCTTAGAAAATAAATGATAGGTTAGATACATAGACAGATACAAAGCAAGCAAGCATGACATAATAAATGTGACAAAACGTTAAAAGTCAGTAAACCCGAGTGTCTGGGTAGGGGATATATTGGTGTTCTTTGTATTTTTTTATTATTATTTTTGTAACTTTCCCATAAGCTTGAAATTATTTCAAAATTAAAAAGTTTTGCAAGTATTTTTGCAACTGAGACTTCAAGATAAATTATGGGCCATTAAAATTTACTTAGTTTAATATTATAAGTCAGTTTTCAAATTCAAAACCTTATTTTGAGTTACACTAAAATGTTAACAAAATTTAATAATTTATGTAATGAAATTAAAATAACAAGAAGTCTTGTTAATGAAAAGAATAGAGCTTTAATTTTTCTAAATACAGTATACATTCACTATGCTGTCTAACTTATTCTAATAATTTCAGATCCTTTCTCTGTTTATATGATTATAGTGAAGACTCTTAATTTGTAAAGTTTATTCACAAAATTAAATAATTTAAAAATATAATAGGTATAAATAGCTCCAATATTTTGGGAAGTAGAATTTCGAAGCTTTTCTTATTTTGTTTTTAAATACTTTTTAAAAAAGTTTAATGGAGCATTATACTTCCATTTGCAGAGCCTTTGTACCTGTTTGAGCTGCTAAAATCTTCTGGTTTTCAGTTGGTAACTGCAGACTGAAGGCTTTACTGTTAAATCACCATTGTTTTTCCAAGCTCTGAAAACAGTATAGATTTCAACTATTCTGTAACCAATGTAGTAGAATTTAAGAATTTCAATTATAATGGAACTGACCACATTTATGAAAAGTTAAAATTTTCAGTACGGTTTTGGTGACTGGCTTGTATAGGGGACATATATTATTTCTAAGTATAACAACAACAAAAGCCAGAAAATCTTGAATCCCAACTCTAGAGAATCAATATCAAATATTTTGAACTCTCTGTTTCTTATATACTCTGGACTTTAATAAAACATTTTTTAACAAATTCTGAAAATCAATAAATATAATTCAATGTCACTTTAAAATTAAACCTAAGCAGTTCTGCCAAAATTAAATAATTCTGACCATAAAAAAAAAAATCGAGGGTGGAGAATGAGGAAGATGGGTGGGGTTATAGCTGAAACAAGATTGGCCAGGAAAATGAATAGAAATGGTGAGCACACATCATAGAGTTTGTAATTAACAGTGCTAATATATGGGTATGACAGTAGTTGAAACGGAAAATCTAAGGATGTGTATATCTAGAAGGAAAGCTAAAAAATGAAACATGGGACTGTAGAGCATAGCCAACCCTCTTGTGAAAAATGAATGTGGTTAACAGTACATATATGAGAATGTTTTTCTCTGAAACAGAACAAATGTACGTTAATGTTACAAGAGGTTATTATCAGGATGATATTTGGGCAAAAATACAACCAAAACAAAGGAGAGTAGTGTATTGTAATATATTGATAACCTTCCATCAATGGCAAAAAAAAAAACAACTAGAAAAAATATACTACATAGTATTGACTCCATCTATACAAAATGTAAATACAAATAAATTACAGAGACCGAAATAGATTAGCCGTTATGTGTGGCAGGGAAAGGATAGAAAGATTGAGAGGTGAATCCTAAGGGATAGGGTTTTTTTGTATGTTTGTTTTTTTTTGTTTTGTTTTGTTGTTTTTCTTTTTTTTTTTTTTTGGAGTAATGAAAATGCTGTAATATTGATTGAAGTGATGAATGCACAACTGTGTTATTATACCAAATGCCATTGATGCACACTTTAGATGAATTGTATGGTTTGTGAATACATTTCAATAAAATTAAAAAAAAAAAAAGATTGGCCAGGAGTTGATAATTGCTAAAGCTAGTGGTTCATTATACTCTACTTTTTATGTGTTTGAACTTTTCCATAATAAAATGTAAAAACCAAAGAAAAGGTGGAAGAGAGATTATAAACTGGTTTAGATTGGGGGTGGAGGTAGGCAAAGGAAGGCTCCTTTGAGGAAGAAACATTCAGCTGAGACCCTCGTGATATGTAGGAGTTGGCCAGGCTATGAGTGGCTGATGGTTGGAGGAATAGCTTCTTCTGTAGTGGGATCAGTGTGTACAAAAGCCCTAAGGAAGGAAGATGTTGATGCCTGGAGGAAGTGAAAGAAGACTGGGGTCACTGGAGTTGAAGCTGGAGAAGTAGGCATAGGCCAGATCATATAAAGCCTTGGAGACCATGTTGTGTATTTTGTTCTTTATTCCAAAAGTAATAGAAGGAGGTTTTCCATAGAAGGATTGTGACACAGTCACCTTTTCTTCTTTAGGAGCTCTTTTGTTCTTTACCTGTTTTATGAGAATGCTTTTGGTTAAGAGTTGGGGACAAAGGGAAGGCAAAAGTATAAATGGAAAGACATTCAGAGGTTCTGATGACTTTAGGTTAGAAAAATAGTGATATCAATGGCAAGAAGAAATACCAATTTGAGAGAGATTTTGATCTTGGTGATGGTATGGATATGGGGGCAAAGGAGAGAGGTGTCAAAAATGATGCACACATTTCTGACTGATGCAGTTGGAAGGATGGAGGTGTAATTTACCTAAAATGGAGAAGAATGGAGGAAGAGCAGATTTGGTGGCATGAGATCAAGAACTGTATTTAGATTATGCCCTTCAGAGCATTTGCAGTAATTTACATTTCACCCCTACAAATGAGGCATGGAGGGTTTCTATTCAGTGGCATGTTCTATACAGATTTGTATTTTAGAAGGATTATTCTGGTGGGAGTAATCTGGTGGGAGAACAATGAACTAATCTGTAAACTCTTTGAAGCAGGAATTCTCATCTTTATCATTTCTGCCTTTGTATCCTCAGTACCTAGCTGGCAGAGTGCTTAGCAAATAGTAGATAATGAATAATGCTACAAGAATGAATGCTTATAGGTGAGAGTTGAAAAGGTCACAGTAGAGATGGATACATTTTGGAAAAGTTTCCAAAGTAGATTCAGCAGGGCTTGAATGTAAGATAGAAGAGAGTTATTTAACCCCTACCCCCATTCTTCCCATTGAAGAGTTTTTCAACAGCTCCATGATGTCAGCAAGTCTTATGGGTCAGATGTCAATTCAATTAACCTTCAGTTTATCAATGTTTTTATTCTTCAACTCTGTAAGGTAAGTATCAACCCACAAAATATTTAATTTTTAAAGGCACTGTAATTATTATAATAGCATCAAGCCATCTGAAGCTCCACTTCTCTTTGCTGAGTTCTTAAGCCCAGAACACTTCTAAGCCTGACAGCTCTGGTGCTCGTGGAAGTTTTAGCAGGAAAGGAAATTTGCAGCAGCCGTAAGTAGAGGCTGTCTAGAAGTTGAGTGCTAGTTGGAGATTACCTATATGCTTTCCATTTTACAAATGAAGAAGTAAGCCCTGGAGAGACTTGTCAAAACACATGCAGTCAAGCAGTGTAAACCCAGGTTTTTCTGATACTGGGCTGGTACTCACAACAGTCAACTTCTTGTCTAATCAGCCAAATCCATATACTTTCTTCATTTTCACTGATTCCTTATTGCAGGGTGATTACATGTGAATTTTATTATTGTGTAATGCTGCTTGAGCCCACTTTTAGGCTACTGTTGAATATGTTCACTTAGGTTGTTCTTGTGTTGTGCCTAATCACTACCAGTTTATATTGCTTGTCTCCTCTTTGCTTTCATTGTTCAAATATTGCCTTCCAGCATCTCTTTCTATTTCCAATTTCGAATGGTATCTTTTATATTTTCTCCTTGGTTGACATGACCAATGTATATTGGACAATTGGCTTAGCTTTGCAAAATCTACCAGGTTAAAGTAGGTCAGCCTTGTAGCAGCTATACCAGATAGAGGTACTGTGGAAGCAAAGCATCTACCACTCAAGCTTTGGGACTTTTTCCTTTATTTGTGTAGGGGGGTATTTGTGAGCATAAGGGCAGTGAGGGAATGTATAGCAGAGAAAGGGGAACTAGTGGGAGTGTGTTTTCAAGGAATATTTTGAGGGAGATAGAGAAGCTGTTTATATTGCATGTTTTCTGGAAGACTTTGAAATTGGGTCCAGAGTAAATTTCTTCTGCTATTCAGTCAGTTTTTGTTCTGATGTTTTAGGACCAGCACTCACATTCCTGTTGAAATAGAAGCATTCTGTGTTGCTTAGAGTCTTGGTGTACATGTGATTTAGTTAATTGGTCTTTATCAGTGGAGGAGATGAATGAAAAACAGATTCTGGAAATCTCATTCTATACCATGTTCTTATCTGTAGCTCTCATTTATTACTGTCCCCCTACGTTCTAGGCACTGTGAGGTAGCTATTACTGTACACCTTTTATGAATGAGGCAACTGAGGCTTAGGAAGTTTAAGTAGCTTGCTGAAGGTCACACAGTTAATCATTGATGGAGCTAGCATGCAAACCAAAGTTTTTTCTGGCTCCAAAGCCTGTACTTCTACTAACGCTATCATTTGCCTACATTTTCAGCCTTGTAAGTAAGTTGTCTCCTTTCTCGTCTTCGAATTCAGAGTCTTTTATAGAGAATGAAGTTATTGACTAATAAACCCAGTGGCTCAAACCTAAAGGAGACTGAATGTCTTAATACTGTCACTGTTTCACTGGGAAAAGGCTGAAGGAGGGATGTCAGATGGGGAACAGAGGAGGATCTCCCTGGCTTTTCCCTGAAAACATTGTTGCCTGTATTTCTGTACCAAGGCCTCGTTAGTGGCTCCAGCAATCAGATCTTAGCCTTGTATTTCTCAGAGGCAAAAAGACCTTAAATATTCTGGAGTAGGATCCGGTTAAACTCCACGGTGATTTAGATAATTTGGAATTGCCTTCTCTGGATTTAGGGCAGGAAGCAAAAAGGATAACATTCCACAGCTAACTTTTAATTTGCATTTTGCCTTCTGCCTTTATTAGCATACAAATATATTTTAACTATCTTGTTATGAGTTCTTGACTCTAGAATATGGAGCAAAGGAAAAATGGTAAAGAAACATGAAGTATTATCTTTTGGTCCTATTTTCAATACCTTATAACTTAAATTGAATCAGAGTTCTTTTATGAAAACTGTAACCTAAAAACATTTTACAGCACTTTAACAAAGCTAATTCACATCTGTTTTGGTTTTTCATTTGTGTTTGTAAAACTCCCCACCACCCAAAACAAGTGTGGATCATGAGGTATATGACAGACCTACTGTGCACGTCCACCAGGGATTTGAAGGGATTGATGGTCTTTTAGAAGATAAATCTGAGCCTAATAAGATAATAGCGATAAGGTATTGGGGTAAAATTTCAGGCAGAGATCACCACCTGGTGGTTACAATGTAGATTTGAGAGGTCGTCATAGTATTTGCCATAGTATAAGAATATCTTTGTCAGAAAATTACATTCTCATGTGTAATAATCAGGGAATCAAATTTCCAAGAATAATTTCTGCCATATGATTCTAACATTTCTTCTTTAAAACTACTGTCAAAACCTGTAAGCTAGCCTAATAGTTGTCTTTGTCCTGAAGAACTCAAGCCTGTTGCCGTTTGCTGATCCACACACAAGTCTTGTTTATTTCTGTAGAAAAGCAGTGTCTTTTCACCTCTTTATGGCAACCTTTAACTCTAACACTATGCTTATTGTATATGGTATATTTCTACTTAGTAGAATGCTGGAGAAGGAAATGTTTCTGATTTTTCAGTAAGTCTTTGGCAGGTATCATATAAAAGTCACTTATTCCTCTTATAAGAATTTATGAAGAGGAGTTGATAATCCAGAGTGATTATTAGGGTGAGTGAAGCTGGCAGGGGATGGAAGGTTATGTAACAGGTTTTTTTAAATTAAGATATTTATCTGAGATTTCTTTTTATTGCAATAGGTATCTTTGTTATTTGGCATTCCTGAATCTAGATAATTCTGTAGTTGGGTAAAGTAGGGACATTTGCCAAAGGGAAAGGATCTTCTTAAGTTAAATGGATGCATATTTTATAGGTTTGAGGGGGGAGTAAGGGAGGATAAACAGTTT
>PVKH010044848.1:0-10561 GCA_004027955.1 Chaetophractus vellerosus | reverse complement strand
TTTTTTTTTTTTGATGTACAAAAGTGTTTAATTTTTTACAGTCTATTTAATCTATTTAATCTATGAAATCACTAACAAATCCAAAGTTATAAAGGGTTCCCTTTATGTTTTCTTCCAAAGTTTTTATGATATTAGCAATTATATTTAATTTCTTCATTCATTTAGAGTAATTTTGTATGGTATGAGGCAGTGGTCCAACTTCATTCTTTTGTAAGCATTATTTTTGAAGAGACTTCTCCTTCCCCATTTATAATACTTGGTATCCTTTGAAAAATCACTTGACCTTAGATGTGTGGGTTTATTTCTGAATTCTGTTCCTTTGGTCTATATGTCTATATTAGTCAGCCAAAGGGGTGCTGATGTTAGGCCTCAAGGCAGGGCCTTTATGGATAACCAGAAATGGCATGAAAAAAACTTCAACACAAGAGTTAGGCAAACTCACATTTATTATGTGTGCAGAGGTAAGGAGCCAAGGTCAGTCCAATGTGACTCAGATCCAACTCCTTGTGCTGTGGTTTTGCTCTTGTTTAAATTCCTAAGTTACTACTTAGCATTTGCTTCGATTATGCATTAACTTTCATGCATATAGATGAACATACATAGCTAATTATATAATTGTATGATTTGTATATTCAGGAAATCACACTTACACGTACATTGCATGATCAAAAAAGGGGCAGATAACTCCACCCTTGGGTGGGAAATTTACTATGTTAAGTAAGTTCAAGTGAGGACAGCAAGGGTTTTTTTTCTGTGTAGGTATGGCCAAATGGTTGAAGCTGTTTTTCATACTTCATTGGTTCAACAGGATGTTCTTGATCACCAAAAGCAGAATTTGACACCAAGAGATGGTTTCATCTCATTACCTTCTAATTTACATATAATTCATTCCTTTGTGTCCTAGCAACAAGGAGAGTTATTTGGTAATCCTACATCTATCGCTGATGTGAAATACCAGAAATCGGTTGGTTATTGTGAAGAGTATTTATTTGGGGTAGAAGCTTACAGTCACAAGGCCATTAAGAGTAAATCTCTTCCCTCACCAAAGTCTGTTGCTACGTGTTGGAGAAAGATGGCTGCCATTCTCTGCAAGGGTTCAGCCTTCCTCTTCAGGCTCTGTGGCCAGTTGGCAGGCAATGTCTCTGTGAGGGCTTAGCATTCCTCCTCAGTCTCCATGGCCCCAGCCTCTTCTGGTCTCAGCTGTAGGCTAGTATAAGGCTTGTCTCTCTCCTTGTGGCTCATTTCTTCCCAGGCTTAGCTGCTCTGTTCTTTTCACAAGGTCAGCTGTAGACTATCAGGCTCCCTCTCTTCCTGGAGCCTCTGCTGTGTCTATGGAGTCATCTCTATTCCTCTGTGTTCTTCTCTTGTACATTTACTTCCTGGGGTTCCAGGATCAAAACTCCAACTCTTTCCTCTGCTTTGTCATTTTCTCTGTGAGTCACTGCCCCCTTGGGCAGGAGCTCAATGTCCTACTGATGTGGCCAAATCAAAGCATTTATCACAATTTGATCAAGTAAAAGTGAAAACTCTGAACTTAATACTATCAAAGGGGAACATGCCCAGAGGAACAGACCAGTTTACAAACATAATCCAATATCTATTTTTGGAATTCATAAACAATGCCAAACTGCTACAGTGTCTATCTTTATTCCAGTAGCATCCTGGATTTACTGAGGGTAAGACTTGAAATAAAAAAGTGTAAGTCTTCCATCTTTGTTCTTCTTTTCCAATATTGACTTGGACATTCAGGGTCCCTTGCAATTCAATATTGATTGGAGGACTGGCTTTTTCATTTTTGTAGAAAAGGCTGCTGGGTTTTTGATGGGTATTGCTTGAACCTCTATTCTAGCTCTTGTAAGAAATAAAAAGTAGAGTTACATATTAAGAATACAATAATACTTGCATTTGTATTTACCCCTGTAATTACCTTTATGAGAGATCTTTATTTCTTCATACTGCTCCAAAGACCATTTATTGTCCTTTCCTTTCAACCTGAATAATTCCCTTTAGCATTTCTTATAGGGAAGATCTCATGGTGACAAACTGCCTCAGCTTTTATTTTTCTGAGAATGCCTAAACACTCCCTCATTCTGAAGGACATTTTTCTGGAGATAGAATTTTTGGCTGGTGACTTTTCTCTTTCAGTGTTAAATATGTCATCCCATTTACTTCTAATCTCCATGGTATCTGATGAGAAATTGGCATTTACTCTTATTGAGTATCCCCTGGACATGATTGTATTAGTCAGACAAAGGGGTGCTGATGCAAAGTACCAGAAATCTGTCAGCTTTCATAAAGGGCATTTATTTGGGGTAGAAGCTTATAGTTACAAGGCTCTAAAGAGTCCAACTCAAGGTCCAATAAGAGGTACTTACTCATCAAATGTCTTTTGCCATATGTTGAAGCAAGAAGATGGGTGATATCTGTGAGGGTTAAGCCTTCCTCTTCCTCTTAAGGCTCTGTCAGCCTAGCTTCTAATGATCCCAGCTGTAGGCTGGCACAGAGCTCATCTCTATTCCCTGGGCTCCTTTTCTTCTGAACTTAGCTGGTCTATTTTCTTCACAAGGTCAGCTTGTAAACTGTCAGGTGAATGGCTCATTTCTCTTCCCAGGGCCACTGCCTTGTCTATTGAGCTGTCTCTCTTCCTCTGTGTATCTTTTCCTGTATCTACATCTATGTTCTTGATTGATCATATGTTTATATAGCCCTCCTAGCAGGTGGGGACTCAACTGAGTTGCCCTAATGATGTGAGCAAATCAAAGCCCTAATGTGGATTTAATAAGGTAAAAGTGTAGACTCTGATTTTAATACAATCAAAGTATCATGCCCAGAGCAACAGACCAGTTTGCAAACAATCAATATCTCTTTTTGGAAATCATAAATAATATGAAACTGCAACAATTGTGTATCATTTCTCCCTGGCTGCTTTCAGAATTCTCTGTTTATCTTTGGCATGCAACAATTTGATTATGAAATGTCTGTGGTAGACCTATTTTGGTTTTTCCTGTTTGGAGTTTGAGTCTTTTGGATATGTATATTCATGTCTTTTATCAATTTGGGGAAGTTTTCTTATTTCTTCAGATATTCTTTCTGCCTCATCATGTCTTCTAATTTTCTGATTCTTTCTTCCTGTTTAAATCTGCTGGTAAACACTTTTATTGTATTTTTACTCCCCATTGTTTTGTTTTGTTTTGTTTTGATTTTTCCTGTCTGAGTGAATGTTTTATTTCAATAGACTTCCCTGGTTGAAAGTACAAAAAGGTGGTGTGTAGGACTCAACATGTCCTCAAACCCTACAGAGAGCAAAACTCCCATTTAAGAATGTAGAGCCCCACTGAGCCTTCTGAGGCACAATTCTTGAGTCTTTGTTACCTCCAACACAGAAAGGAGATGAGTTATCTAACTTTTATTAAGAAAAATCTGTCACATATATTCATTCTTGCAGAGGTGAGGGCTGGGTCCTCAGGGAAAGAGATCATGGGCTTAGAGCAGCTGGGGTCCCAGGGTGAAGCTGGGAGCCAAGTCAGCTGGAATGGCAGGAGATCCTGGTAGCAATCATTTCTAGAACCCAAGAATCCATATTTGGCTTGGGTTTGCTGGCAGCTCAACTTGTTCTCTTACCAGTTATTCATAGTTCCTTGGCCTGGTGAATCAGATACCTGATGTGGTGTTTCTTCCACTACTAGCCTTTTGGCTGCTCACCTTTCTTTTTGCTGACTGGATTCATGGTTTTCTTTTCTGTCAAAGACTTGGCCATCCATAGCTGGGCCCCACTGAGCTGGTCATCACCTTTGATCTCTAAAAAGTTGGTTTCCTCCCTCCCTGGGTTCCTCTTGCTCTGCAGCCACTTAAATACTCTGCAATGGATGAAAGAGGCTTCTGGGCCAATTTCCTGGTTGGGTGTGGGAATCCTGTGCTGGATAACAGCCAACACTGTAACACTGTAATTATCCTGATAAGCACCAAAATGGATTGTAGCTATAGTTGGTCCCCAGGCTTAGACACCCAAGCAGCCCCACTTGATCCTTCCACCATCTTGAATTCAACAGGGAGGGGGCATTGACTTTATTATACTGGAAGGCTGGCTCTGGCTGTGCCTTAAGGCAGCTCTTTAGGGATAGTAGGGATGGGATAAATCCTGGTGGCCCAGGCTTGTGAGGGAGGGAGAAGTTCTCAGGGGCTACTTCATCATCACTGTCCTCCTCTTGTGTGATCTGCTTCATCACCACCTGCAGCGCAGCACTCTTGGTGGCAGCCTTGATGGCAGAGGGTGAGGGTGTGGTGGTTGTGGCTCCCACAACAAGGGCAAGAGAGGAGGCATGGCCTTAGGGGCTAAGTCTGGGGGCTTAGTTTAAGAGGTGCCATCAGAGGATTTCTGGGAGAAGGTATTGAGCAGGAAAAACCTATTAGTCTCTTTCACAGTCAGATTTTTAGGTTGGGGAAGCAAGGCAGACAAACCAGTCCCCTCACTGGGTCCCTGAAGAATAGTTTTCTTCTTTGTGGTTCATCTTCCTCGAATCTGAATCCTGCGTGTGCAGCTCCGGAGCCATGATCTTCATGGGCTCTCTCCTCTTTTTCGGCTTGGGAAGACCCAGGGAGTGACTGGCACCACTGATTGATGGTTGGGTGGGGGGCAGACTGAGACCAGGGCATCCCAGCAAGGGCAGCCCTAAACTCAGCCCCTCCCCAACTCCAGCTGCTTCAGCCAAGTTCAAGCCTGGAGGTGGAGGGAAGCCTTCCAGGCCAAGGGCAAGATAGGAGAGGCTGGATCCAGGGGTGTCAGGTGGGTGGGGACAGCAATGGCAGTGGGGAGGAGAGGATGAGGCCACTATCTGGGAAGAACATTCAGATGTGGGGAGAGAAGCGAACAAGCCCCCTAATGTAGGCCCTGGTATGAGGTCCACTTCCGCTGCCTTCTCCTGTGGCTGTGGCTCAGCCTCACCTGGCTCACTCATTGCTGCTAGCGTAAGCAACCAGGGACAAGGTGCTTCCAAACTTTGGGGTGTCCTTGCCAGCAGACTAGGTCTATGGAGACCAGGTTTGCCCAGAGCACAAGTGGGCCCCTCTGGAAGGCACGGAGTGGAACTGAAAAGCCTGCCTGTTCCTATTCTAGGGCTAGCACTAGTAGGAACTTGTGGCCATGGTTGATTTCCACAGAATAAGGTTTCTGTCTTCACTTAAGCTCCCATCCAGGGCAACTGCACACAGCTAATGGCCCCATTGTTGTGTTTTTTATCTCCCCAAATTTTGTTTTGTTTCTTTAAAAAATTTCTATTTCCTCCTTTTGTTTATGCATACTCCTCTCTATTTCCTTTAGTTCTTTTAATTAGTTCTTTAGGTCATTTAATTTATTTGAGAGTTGACTGAATTTTTTTGATTAGTTATTCCAATGACTGCACTTCCTCTGCTGTTTTTATTTTGTTCCTTTAAATGGGTCATCTTCTCCTGTTTGTTTATATGTCTTGTGGTCTTTTGTTCAAGTTTGGGCATTTAATTATTTTGATGTGCTAACTGTAGAAGTAATATTCTCCCTAATATTTAGGATTTTAGGGCCTCCTGTAGTCCTGGGCTGTATTTTGGTCTACCTTTCATTCCAGCTTTGAGCACTGTGTCCACTCTGAGCTTCCACCACTCATTTTCCACTTTCTGTGCTATTTTTCTGTCCCTAGTAATTTCTAGATTAGGACCCACACCCTAGGTCAGTCTTACCTGGATAGAGTTGATTGGAATGTATAAAGACAACCCATGGTTTCATTTAAGTGAATCAGGAATCAGGCACAGGAGACCTTTACTGGAAAGTTTGTGGGTTGTCCTCCTGCTGCCATGGTTCACTCAAAATCCAGGGACCCAGAGTTCAGCATACATGGGCTGCCAAGTCACCACCATGGGTTGATGAGGTTCCAGGAAGCTGGACTTGAATGCACATGGGCAGTCAAGCTGCTGCCATGTATCACATATACTGACTCTTGGATCCAAGCATGAGGGAGGGACATGGACTGGTGAATTTGTCCCTGTGGTTCTCCCACCACTTTTAGGTCTTATTTTTCTTTTTCAGCATTCCCTGAGTTACTTTAGTTTCAATCATCTTCCAGATTTTTGAGAAAATTTATTCTGTCTGTTTCATGTTTCTAAAGGGCAAGGGCATTCATCAGCAGTTCTTACACTGTCTTCTTGCTGGCAACACTCTCCTTTCCCCTTTGCCTCACATCTGGCCAAACTGATGACAAAGCCTGGGAGCACCCTCCTTTGGCATCAGCAAGATGTTCAAACCATGGAAAGCTTTTTCCTGCTCATGCTGGAACTCTCATACCAACTTTGCTCCTTAGCCACAATAAAAAGCCAAACCAGTGTCCTTTCTTTGTTCTTTCATACCATTTTCAGACCTACTTGGGAGCCTTCATTGCTCTTTCCAGAAATATGTGTGTAATAAAACTTAGCATACCAAAGTTTCATGGGGTTGGAGTGGAGCCCATTGCACCTCTGGAGGGTGACCACAACAGAATATCTTTTTACATCCTTTTACTGTCACTCTATTTTATTTTACTTGAAATGAATTGTCTATGAACAGAAAATAGTTTGGTCATTTTTTTGAGTGTTATATTTCTTTTATTTGTTTTTCTTTAACACCCAGCTCTCCAATTAGATTCTTTTTTAAAAAATGCACTTTTTAATTTTTTTAAAAAAGAAACTTCGATTACATAATTGTTACAAAAAATGTAGAGATTTCTCATATGCCCCAATCCCTAGCCCTCCAACATTTTCCCACATGAACATCATTCTTTAGTGTGGTACACTTGCTAAAATTGATGAACACTTCCTGTAGCATTGCCACTAATTGTGGATTATAGTTTACATTGTACTTTACACTTTCTCCTGCACATTTTTTAAGTTATTACAAGATATATGATGGCCTGTATCTGTCATTGCAATGCCATTCAGGACAATTCCCAAATCCTGAAAATGCTCCCAAATTACACCTATTTTTCCCTCTCCCTCCTCTCAGAAGCTTCAGTGGCCACTGCCTCCCATCAATGATAAGAGTTTTTCCATTTCTAGGATCACAATAAGACTATAGTAGAATGATAGTAAGTCTACTCTAGTCCATTGTTCATTCCCCAGTCCTGAGGATTCTGGGATGGCAATGCCCATTCTACCTCTAATTGAAAGGGGGCTTAAATAACATAGGGCAGATTGATGGGACTGTCTTGCTTGCAGTTGCAGACACTGTCTGTTCCTTGAGGTGGTCACTGTCAAACATCGTCTCCTTGTAAATTGCTCTGAGTGAGACCAATGAACTGGAGAGTAGGTTTTGCAAGTCTCCCAAGATTCAGGGCCCAGATGGTACATGGATAGCCCAAAGATTTAAGTCACTTGGGCATACACCTATCAACTCTAGTACTAAATATAGGTTCAAATAGAAGAGGCAGAAAAGCCATGTGTAGGTAACCACTACTGGGTCCAACTCTGTCACACTGGGAAGCATAAATTCCAGAGTAGGGCCCACTGGCAGTGTGCCAAACTCCTGAGCTATCTGCCCTGCCTACAGTGTCTGGATATCTCCAGAGCCCTCAGGAGCCCCACTCTTTGAGGCAATATTTACTTTGGAAGTCAATGAGTTCCTTCTGAGTAGTGCATAAGCGTAACCTCTGGAATGAACTACTGACTCATTTTGAAGTCTCTTAGCCATATAAACTCATTTGTCTTTACCCTTCATCACTTTTGGTCAAGGTCTTTTTCCAGTTGCATTGCTAGTTGATGCTTGGTTCCTCAGTGCCAGGGAAGCCCATCCCTGGGAGTCATGCCCCATACTAGGGGAAGAAAATGCATTTTTATGCTGAGTTTGGCTTAGAGAGAGTCCACATTTGAGCAACAAGGAGGCTCTCAAGAGGTAACTCTTAGGCACCCTATAATACTAGGCTAAGTTTTGATTTCAAAGGTAAAGGTTCATATGTAAAGTCATCAATATCAAGGGCCAGTAAATGGTCCATCTTCATACACTAGTCACTTCCCCTGTACTCAGGGGATTCTTGTCCCATTAGAGAAAGTGGCAGAGCTCTCCAGGATGGGAATTCAATATTCCTTTGGTTATTGTGTAAATCTCCACCCACTGTGACAATCCCCCATGAACACTTGAACACATTCATATGCCTCATAGGTATACCCCATGAGAACCTCATCCCATGCATCCCCCATCTCTGATACCCCACACCAATGATCATCCCCTGCCACAGTTGTAACCCTTCTGTGGTCCAAAATTTCTTCAAAATTGAAGCCAACAAACTAACCAAATACAATTAATGGGAAAATGATGTAATAATGATAATTTTTAAAATAATGAATAAAATACAATTTAAAAATGTTTGAAATAAAAAATTAACAATATAAAATTTTAAAAAATTGACACTATGTCTTTCATCACTTGACAGTCTATTGTCTGGTATGTACAGTTACATCTTCTTTCATTTATTCCCTCATTGTCTTACTTTTTTCATTTTGTCTTCAAAGATTTAGTTTACAGAAAAGTCACATACAGAATATAGGTGATTCCTATATACCCAACATCTTCCCCCTTTCCCCCTTTCTCCTATTAATAATATTTTACAGGCATATGATACATTTGTTACAATTGATGTACAAATATTGAAACATTGCTACTAACCATGGTCAATGATTACCATTATGGTTTACATTTTGGACTGTACACTTTTATAGATTTTGTTGAAGTTTAACGTGGTCAGTAACCATCATTGCAAGATCATGTAAATCAATTCCATCACCCCCATAATGTCCCATGTTCCATCTATTCTACTCTTCCCTCCTTCCCTCAGGACCCAAGTAACCACCAAGATTAACTCATTGAAGAACAAGATTCATAGTTACTTGCAACAATATTGAGGGCTTGACATACTGGCTTGTCCTCCCTTATTAGGTACGGCCTATGCTCTCAAGAGAATCCTGACTCTCTATTTGAGAACATAGCAGGACTCTTTAGGATGGGAGTCCTACACCTTCCCACTTATTATGTGAGTCTCCAACAACTGATACAATGCACTATGACAAGACGAGTGCTACACACTCCCTAGAACCCTGCCCCAGATACGACCTGTCCACATGCTCCCTACATCCAACACCTTAAGCCAGTAATCCTCCCCTGACATATTTGCCAAAAGAACATTCCAATGTTTTGGTTTCAACCACATATTTGCAAATCCCCATAGTTCATCTACTCCCTCCCGCAACCCTCCCCAGTTCCATGAACAGTTACAACCCCCCCTCCACACCCTACCTCCTCTCAGAGACAGCCCAATAGCATAACTGAACTACTGTTATGCCCATCCAGTACACATATACACCCTTCCACCTTATCAAAGATTTTGACCATATGGGTATTGTCTCACAACCTTCTCCCTTTCTGTCTCCTGTAAACCTATCTTCCAGACTCTAGTTCTGTGAGTCTGCTCAATTTGTTTAATTAATATTAGTGAGGTCATGTAATATTTATCCTTCAGTGCTTGGCTTGATTCACTCAACATAAGGTCTTCAAGATCATCCATATTATCCTGTGTGCTAACACTGCATTCCTTCTTATAGCTGAGTAATATTTTATTGTATGTATATACCACTGTTTGTTTATCCATTCATCTTTTGATGGACATTTGGGTCATTTCCAACTTTTGGCAATCGTGAATAATGCTGCTATGAACATTGGTGTGCATGTATCTGTTCGTGTCCCTGCTTTCAATTCTTCTGGGTATATATCCAGCAGTGCGATTGATGGATCATATGGCAGTTCTATAGTTAGCTTCCTGAGGAACCAACAAACTGTCCTCCACAATGGCTGCACCATTCTATGTTCCCATAAACAGTGGATAAAGGCTCCCCTTTTCCACATCCTCTCCAACATTTGCAGTTCTTTCTCTTTTTTAATAGCTGCCAGTCTAATGAGTGTAAGATGATATCTCATTATGGTTTTGATTTGCATTTCCCTAACAGCTAGTGATGTTGACCATCTTTTCATGTGCTTTTTAGCCATTTGTATTTCTTCTTTGGAGAAGTGTCTTTTCAAATCATGTGCCCATTTTTAAAATGGGTTGTTTGTCTTTTTATTTTCAGGGTGTAGGATTTCTTTACATATGCTGGATATTAGGCCCCTGTTTTGGTCAGCCACAGGCGTGCCTTTTGAAATATACCAGAGATTGGTCGGTCTTTATAAAGGGTATTTATTTGGGGTAGAAGCTTACAGCTACCAGGCCACAAAGCATAAATTTCCTCTCATACCAAAGTCCATGTCCTGGAGGAAGATGGCTGCCGACGTCTCCAGGCTTCCAGGTTCCTTTGTTCCCGGGGCTGCGTTTCTCTCCAGGCTTAGCTTCCGCCTCCTTCACGAGTTCAGCTGAAGACCATGAGACTCTCTGTGCTGCGTCTCTCCACAAGGCCAGCTGTAGGCCATCCGGCGATCGGCTCACTCCAACATCAGAACTGCTTTTTCAAATCTCCTCCAAAGCTGTGCTCTCTGCTTCTCTCTAATCTCTGCTTCTACTTGAGACCACCCCCACTGAGG
>PVKH010044847.1:0-10563 GCA_004027955.1 Chaetophractus vellerosus | reverse complement strand
GGTAAGTTAAGTGGCTTACATAGAGTCATATAGTAAGTAGTTGAATTGGGAATCATAACCAAGTTCATGCCTTTAGTGTATAACATCTCTAGGGCCCTATCATGTCCCACTCAGTAGAGGATTCCCCTAGTTGTTCTCTCTTCTCCAACCTCACTTTCCTGGTCAGTTGCAGCACATGGGCTTTTACTTTGGAGTCAGTCCTTCTTTCCACTGTTCATTGAACCAAAGCTCCTGAACAATCCAGAGATGGTCTGAATCAACACTTCCTTTCCCACTATATCCATTGGCTATGATATATCACAGTATCAGTACCTGATGAGGTACAATGACATAAAGATTAGAGCAAAGGATTAGAAACCCTATCAATCTAGACTAAACTACAGTTGTTACTAATTATTGGGTTTTTCACCTTGACCAAAATGATGCTCAAGTCATCATCAATTTTCTTATATAAACATGGGAAATGATACAATAACTTGATCATAGGTACTATGTATGACTCTGAGATATCACATTTAGCAACATAACTGATACATAGAAAGTGCTCATAATTTGTTAGTTCTCCATGATTTCACATTTCCTATAACATTTTCAACTTTTTCAGAGAATGTCACCTTCAATGTCAGATATTTTAGTGGATAGAAAATCAAACATATAAAACAACATGAGAATTATGACTTGTCAATCAGTACTCAATTGTGCAAAATTTGGTCTTTCTTCTCTCCTGGTTTCTTTATTTGCTCAGAATCCTAGCAAAAATAAAAGAAGAGAAGGCAACCTGCATCTAAATGCATTAAGACTGTTCTTGTGAGAAACCTGGCCATTGCCACTATGAATTTTCTTTCTTGTGCAG
Source organism: Chaetophractus vellerosus (assembly GCA_004027955.1). NCBI lineage: Eukaryota > Metazoa > Chordata > Mammalia > Cingulata > Chlamyphoridae > Chaetophractus > Chaetophractus vellerosus. Next base: position 9,710 of record PVKH010044847.1, on the reverse strand, counting down.
AATATAACAACAGACAATAATTAGTCTTTTCTCTATGCCAGGAGCATGTAAACCCACACAAGACAAATATTATAGGTAACTTATCATCCCCTTTTTTCAGATGTGGAAAATGAGGCATGAAGAGGCTGAGAAACTGGTCCAAATTCACATAGTAAGTAGAAGAATGAGCTATAGGGTTGTGATTAAAAGCAAAAACCATACTTCTGAGATATGGCTTCTGACTCTGATGTTCTGTCATGGTGGTGGTTTTAGGAAAGTTGTTTTGCCTCCATGTTCTAAGATTTATTCAACTGCAAACTTCTTGATGTCATTGTGAAGAATGGTCTTTAACACACATAACTGTTTAGAACAAATCCTTACAATTTTTAAGTTTTCAGTAAATACTAAATATTACTAATAGTCACAAGTTTTAAAGAAACTATCATTCAAATGTTAAACTGTTTCAGAGATTAGATTTTTTAAAGGAAAACTAAAACTATTACCCATTCATTCAATAATTATTTACTGTGCCCAGCACTACCTTAAAGGCTGAGAATCCAGCTGTGAACAAACCAATTACCTCTACTCTCATGGAACTTATAAGCTAAAGGGAGAACAGATAAAAAATTTAAAGGAAAATATTTAGCATGTTAGCTAGTCAAAAGTGCTAACATTTAGTTTTAAAAAGACATTGTTAATGAGGGATGAGGAATATTTAGGGGAAGGAATTCTAAAGGGTGGACAAGAATTAGTATAATGCACTGATACCATAATTCAGTAAAATTCTAGTTGCAAAAATAATAATGGATGATCTCATCTCTGTTTTAGTTTTCTAGGCTGTTGAAAGCAGGTATCATAAAATAGGTTGGCTTTTAACAATGGAATTTATTAGCTTACTATTTTGAGACTGCAAACTGTCCAAACCAAGGCACAATCAAGGTGATGCTTTCTTCCTGAAAACTGGCTGCCAGGGATACTTTTTCCTCTGTCACATGACAAGGCACATGACAGCATCTGCTATTCTCTACCTTCACTTCTGGGTTTCATTGATTTCAGCTTCTGGCTTCCATGACTTTCTTTCTGTATACATTCTCTTTAAAAAGGATTTCAGTTAGAGTATTAAGACCTATCCAGAATGAGGTGGGTCACACTTTAACTGAACTATCTTCACGAAACGTCCTACTTAAATATCCTCATTAAAAAGAATGAACAAACTATAAGAACATGCTTTCTGGAGTGCATATAGTTTCAAGCTACCACACTCCACCCCCCAAAAGACATGTTCTTTCCATATTCAAAACACATTCATTCCATCACAATATCTCAAAAGACTTAAAACATTTCAGAAACAATGTTTAGTACACAGTTTCATCAAAATCAGTTACAGACGTAATCTCTCCTGGGGCACAATTCCCTTCTGGCTATGGAAATGGGAAACCCAGAGTACAAGTTATCCGCTTCCAATATACAAAGGAGGGACAGGCATAGGATAACATTTCCATTCCAGAAGAAGTAAAACAAGGGTCACAAGTCACAAACAATTCAAAAACCTTGCAGGGCATACTCCATTAGATTACAAGGTGTGGGAGTCATCTATAGAATAATGTTTTGTTCTCCAGGCCTGATGGAGTGGCAGTCCCACCCTCCCCAAGTTTTTTATTCACAACCATGCTTCCTTGAATACCAGAGTGAAAGTTTACTTTCTTCAAGCCCTGGGATGGTGGCCAGAACCTACGCTCCACCTTCATCAAACATTGTGGTTGCAGACAAACTGTCTGCCACCACCCAGGTATTGGAGAAAACTGTGGTGGTAACACATCCTCAAAAAGAAGAATAACATATCATCAGAAAATATAATACAAGATTCCATTTGCAATAGCAACAGAAATAACAAAATCCAAAAGTCTAAATTTACCAAAGAACATGCCAGATCTATGTGTGAAAAATGTAAAACCCTATTGAAGAGTATAAAAGGATACCTGACTCATGAAAATTACCTACTATATTCATGGATAGGAATTCCCAAGTTTCTAAACATATAAACTCTTCCTAAATCAAATCTCATTGGAAATACTAGCTGAACTTTGTTTCATGATTAGAATAAACTCTTTTAAGTTTAATTTGAAACATAAATATGCAAGGTTTAGCATTAATAAGAAATAGTTATGAGGGAACACTAGGTTAATCAGATATCAAAATATATTATAAAGCAAATGCACACCTGGGGCATGCTTTTGTGGAATTTGAAATTAGTCATCTTGTCACGAGGTGTTAGCTCAGTGAGTGGAGACTCACTCCATAAAAAGAAATAATCATAATGAGAAAATAAATATTTCAGTCCATTGATTCTATTAAAATAGAGAAAAAATTTAATGAAAGGAAATAATGACATTGCAAGAGCACTTATGATTTCTTATGCAAAACTGTGTATCAGATATTATATATATGCAGGTGTGTGTATCATACTTAATAATATATCTATACAAAAATACATTTGTATTTGTATATAACCCTTACTGTAACAAGCATTTATATCCTTATTTTGCATCTGAAGGAACTGAGGTTCAAATATTTATATAATTTGGCCAAGCAAGGTCACACATTTTAAGTGACACAACAGCACATGGAATCTAATATTAATTGAATTCCAAAATTTGTGCATTGAATTTTTTTGTTGTTACATATCCCTCTGCTTTTCTGCTTGCTCTTGCTGTGTGTTCATTTTTTGAGTGTGTGTGTTCTTCTATGTCTGCTTTGTCTCCGCCCACTGTGGCAAAGTGCTGAGTTAGCTCACTGTGCAGGTGGCTTGCCCCACTTGTGGGCAGGTCTGCTTCCATTCCCAGGTGGCTTTTTTGCTCTGTTTGCAGGTGGCTCACCCTGCCCATGGCAGCTTTTGCCCTGCCTGTGGTGGCTTTGTCCTGCCTGTGGCAGATTTTTGCCCTGCCCATGATGGCTTTTTGCCCTGCACATGGTGGCTCTGCCTTGCCCATGGCATCTTTGCCTTCTCAGGTGGTCTGCCCACTCAGAGAGGTCCCCAGGAACTGAACCTGGGGCCTCCCATGTAGTGTAACAGTGCCCTATCCACTAGGCTATACAGCCGGCTCTCTGTGCATTGAATTTTGAGAGTGCATTTTTGGCAAGAACTAGTTGTGCTGGAGATTTTGTTTATTATTGTGTGCTTTTTATATCATGCTTTAAATCTTTTGAAACATCTCCTGAGAAGTTATCACAATTTTTAAAGAATATAGTATAATTCTTGCCAACAGGGAAAAATAATATAGAACATTTATCTCTTCTAAATTCAACATTTATTATTGAGTACTGGAATTGTTTTGTGCCCAACACTGCTACTAGATTAATTAAATTCACTGGGCTTTCCATGCAATTTTGAAAAGACATAGCCTCAGAACCCTTTGAGATGTTTCAATGCCTTCAGCTAAGAACACATAATAGACCAAAATGGCCTACATTTCTCCATTTCAGTTTATCATAAAGACTGGAATGTCTTTAATTTCAGAGCATTCCAGCTAACAAAGGAACTTTTCTTAAAAGTAATTATTCTTCAAAGGGTTAAACTGACACAAGAGTCATTTATTCAGAAAATGTTTATTAAATATCTGTTTGTGATAAGCTTTAATGTATGTGCTGGTGTTGGGTGAAAAGGTATGGTGGCGCAAACAAAGAAGAGTCAGACAGGTTGATGTGACAAGCAGTGGGCTGCAGCTCACTCAGGCAGTACACAGCACCAAGTGGCTGCTTACTTAGCCCTTTTATTGGTGTTCCAGCTATAATTAACTTTTGTGTATCTAAGCATGAATTTTTGCTGCCTAAAATAAATTAAGGTTCTTGTTTTTCTTGGCATACTTCCTCTTATTAATGAGAGCATAACCTAACATTCTATTCTGTTCCCAGCTCTATCTCAAATCAGTTACTTTCTGTGCTTGTTTAGTCCAAGGAACTGTTTTCAATTCCAAGACCTTAGTTCAAGGAACTGCTTTCAGTTCTAAGACCTTAGCTCAAGGAACTGTTTTCAATTCCAAGACCTTGGTTCAAGGAACTGTTTTCAGTTCCAAGACCTTGTGCCCATTTTCAGGTTCAGCACACACTTTCTTCATATTCCTTTTTCTGCCTTCATGCTGGAGACCCAGTATTTAATAAAACAGATGTTCCCTCTCCTTTCATTGAATTTACATTATAGTTTGGAAAGAGAGACAATAAACAAATGAATCAGAAAAGCCAGATTGTAATCTGCTATAGAGAAAATTTAAAGGATAATGTGATACATAATAACTCAAACACATAGAGGATGATGCTACAATAGGTGGTTAAGGAGGTCCTCTCCAAGGAGAATGCATTTGGGCTGTAGACTCAGTATGAAAAGCCAACAATGTGAATGTCTAGTGTAGGAGGAGTCCAGAAAGTAAGAAGTGTGTGCAAAGTCCAAATTGCTAGAACATGTTCTTCATGACATGAGCACAGATAAGAGAGAAAAAGTGGGATTGTAGGATACGAATATTTGATTGGAGAGCAATTGACCAGGGACATATATACAATGAAAAGGCCTATTAGAATTTATTGTAAATAAAGAATTAAACAGATAGCTTTCCTTCTACCAATTAGCTTTGCTCAGTTGCTGTAAGTGACTTTTACATGTGAAATATTATCATGAAAAGGACATAAAGAGAGAGAAAATGCAGTGCAATATGGTGAGCTACACCAAAATGTACACCAAAATGAGAAACTTCCAGAAGAGGAACACAGGAGTTTTGGGCAGAAGTTTGCTTGAGATCATGAGTTTACTTTGTTTCACCCTGATTTCATGTGTGCTGAATTAATGTAATTTGGATAAGGTTGATGCTGATTGTAAAGTCAGAATAGAGAAGAGCTTACAATGATACTCATCCAGCGCAAATAAAACTCTCCTTTATTCCACAATAAGTGCCCCTCTAATGGTTTTACCCATGTTCTTTAGCTCATTTTCTTTTATCCCTTGACATGGTTAGATCATATCTGTGAAATCTTGCCAAGATCTTTCATGATGTCTGGTGTAAAGTGGTACCATGCCACCTGAGTTGTTATCTATCACATCACTTGCTTTAATTCATTTTATGCTTTTGAACTGAACTTATGATTTTTTAAAAACTTGTACTTATTTAATGCCTGTCTTTTTGCACTACAAACTGTTTAAACATGTAACCTGAGGAGCCAAATTTTCTGTGTTCAAATCCAACTTCAAGCATTGACTCGCTTATGGCTCTGAATAATTTTGTGAATTTATTTAAGATACAGGTAATACTTTAGGGAAATAGGAATAACAGTTATCTACTTTATAGCCTTCTTATGAGTATTAACACAATATTTTCAATCAGCTGTCACATTGCAGGGAATAAATAATAGTACTAAATATTAATATTGTTATGTATTACATAAATTGCACATTTGTTAATTATTATACTATAGCCATCTTTTTGTCATTAAAAAATCATTAAATTTCTGGGATTTCCTTAACATCATTTTGATTTGGAAGACATTCAGATTTTTACATTGAATTTTTCAGGGTGTTAATCATCTTGCATTAATTTTATTGGATTTACTGTGAGAATTATGTAAGTTCCTCATGGTCACTTATTTTAATATCTACATATAATGTAATGATAAATATAAATCACACACCTTATAAAATGACAAGTAGAAATGATGAAAAAGTAAGTGTGGCAATAAAGATATTCAAACATATACTTGTTTAGTGTCTGACACTCCCCTGGATGCTTTACACTCATTACCTCATCAAATGCCTAAAATATCTTTGGAAATAATAACTACCATTTTTTGTACATAAGACCTACAACTAAAATTAGACTCTCACAGATGGTCAAATGTTATATAAACTAGTGAGATGGAATTCAGTCTTAGTTCTGTTGACCTCTGAACTTCAGTGCCTTCCATATCATCTGAACCCTCCTGAACTCTCCTGCTTATGGGACTTCCAAAAGCTAAATAATGTCATTAGATAGCAATAATATCATAGCATGAATTCAGAGAAAAAGCAATGTTCAATAGAGTTGGTCATAAATCAAAGTGCCCTTTACACCTAATGAGATGTTCCACAGAGGTCCTGACTCAAGCAAAAAGAGACCCCTGCTGGTTCTAGAAGTGATGTAAGCTCAAATCTGACCAGTCCATATTTACTTCTTTTTTAAAAGCATGTAAGATGTTAACTATAGGCCAGACAATGTTACAAGCACTTAACTTATAATAACTCATAACTCATAATATTGTTGCAACAATTTCATGTTTGGAACCATGAATACCATTTTACAGATGAAGAAAATGTGGGGCAGGGAGGTTAAAAAAGTTACCCAGTTCCTATTCAAATCCAGGAATTGGATTCCAGAATCTGCTCTTAAACAATGCACACTACCTCCTTTTTTATTTTAAATCTGTTCATAATCTGGTTACCTGCTATGTTGGCTAAATCCTATAACTCATTCCTCAAAAATAAGTATCCAAGATATGATACATAAACTCTTTTTTTTTCATTATTTTATTTTTTAAAAGATACTTAGATTATATAAAGGTTACACAAAAAAATAGGGATTCCCATATGCCCCACTTCCCACACCTCCCACAACCTCCCACATAAACATCCTTCATTAGTGTGGCACATTCATTGCAATTTCATACAGAAATCCTGTGAAGACAATGCTGTCAATGGGAATGACCCTTTAGGATAATAATAAAAATGAGTTTTATTTCAAATAATACAGCAAGACAGAGGGTAAGCCTTTATTTTAGAGTCATAAAAAGTAAAAGTGAGACTCCTAGCACATGTGCTTGATGATTAGAAGGTATAAAAAAAGAATAGGTACAATAAAGTCCAAAACATTAATATTTGTGCAGAATATTTTATTTTTGTTTTGCCAATGTAAAGATGGTAAGCTTTCATTACAGGGTTTATAAATATTTGAGAGGTTCATATCATCCTGCTATGAAAGATATTACCTAGAAAGTGCATTAATAATGTGACTTTATTAACAGGCAAAGGATGAAAGAATAGCAGCACAATTACTCAAAGTGTGTTTAAATTTTGTATTAGTCAGCCACAGGAGTGCCTTTGGAAATATACCAAAGATTGGTCAGTCTTTATAAAGGGTATTTATTTGGAGTAGAAGCTTACAATTACCAGGGCACAAAGCATAAGTTTCTTCTTATACCAAAAGTCCACCTGTTGGAGCAAGACAGCTGCCAGTGTCTGCAAGGGCTCAGGCCTCTGGGTTCCCCTCCTGCATTTCTGCATTTCTTTCCGGGCTTAGCTTCTGCTTCCACCACAAGTTCAGCTGTAGACCATGAGGCTCTGTATATTTTGTGTCTCTCCACAAGGCCTGTTGTAGACTATCAGGTGAATGGCTCACTCCAACATCAGAACTGCTTCTCCAATCTGCTTCTCCAATCTTCATCTTTTGCCTAGCCTTTTATACTTGAGACCACACCCACCAAGGGGTGGGGCTCCATGTCCCACTGATGTGGCCATTAAAGCTTCAATCATGCCCAGATTAGGAGATCAGTCTACAAGCACGATCCAATTTATATTTTTGGAATTCATAATTACATAAAACTGCCAATCCATTACAAATTTCTATTATTTCAGATATATCTGGATAATTTGTTTAAAATGTAGACATTGCATTCCAACAACAGTCCTATCAATTAGATTCTCTAAAACTGTGTTCTAAGAATCTATATTTTAAGAACTCTAACTGATTATGAAAGCATATCAAAGATTGAAAAACAAATAGGCAATGTATAAACCTAAGTAATGTATTTAAATAATGGTAAATAATTTCCTACCTGAGCCTTTCTTCAGAGACCTGTAGACATCAGCAAGCTACTTTTTTTGTCTTTTATAAACTGCATTTATTTGGGGTAAAAGCAAAAATATGGAATACTTCATGAATTTGCATGCCATCCTTGCATAGGGGCCATGTTAATCTCTGTATCATTCTAATGTTAGTACATGTGTTGCTGAAGTGAGCACTGAAGCTACTTTTGACATTTTGTATCCACTTGCTTTGAAGCCTAGAAATGATGAGATACAGGTGGACAAGGCTTTGCTCTTCCTAACCAAGCTGTGAGATTTCAAAGTGCAAAGGATGACCACATAGGAGACCATTAAGAAAAGCAAGTTCAATAGACAGATGAACCCACTGTTGGCAGCAATGTAGAGACCAAGGATGTGGATGTCCATGCAGACAAGTTTCAACAAAGGGTTCAAGTCACACATGAAATGGTCTATGACATTTGGGCCACAAAAGGACAAGCAGACTGTGAAAAGAATCATAATGATGGCATGGACAAAGCCTCCATCCCAGACCACTCCCACAAGGAGGTCACATACCTTTCAGCTCATGATGGTTGTGTAGTGCAAGGGTTTACAAATGGCCATGTAACAGTCCTAGGCCATCACTGTGAGCACCAAAAAGATGTTCAGCAAAGATCTGAGTCATGCATCCCCTGAAAGAGATGGTTTTCCTCACAGCCAGAGAGTTAGCTAGAATCTTAGGGGTCATGAAAGAACAATAGCAGACATATATGGAGATAATTAAGACAAAAAGCAGTATTTCGGTGATCCCAGGGCTTTGCTGGTGCTGACAGTGATCATGATGAGCAGGTTCTTTGCCAGGGTGATCAAGCAGATGATTGAAACCACAACAAATGAAAATTTCTGAGTTCCACATTCTGGTTCAAGCCCAGTAGGATAAATTCTGTCACATTATTCATTTTCTTCATCAGTTCAGCTCAGGTTTCAGGCAATGTAATGGAAAAATAAAAATTCAACTTATCCTCAGTAAAGACACTTTTACTTCCTAAATAAAGATACCCATGGAGTGTGTTATTCTCCCCAATTTTACATAATGCAAAACAAACACAAAATTATTTCAATTCTTTCATTTTTATTCTACAGGTATCACCAGAGGTGACATTTATTTTGCCCTTTAATATTCCTGATTTATTTTAATTTTCTAAAATAAAAAAAGAGAGTAAGTTTTAAGTTCAGAAGATTGTATGCTAACTGACAGAAAAGGAGTTATTTTGCACAAACCATTATAGAGGGTTATAACTACTGACTTCTCATCTGTTGATTTCTATTAGAACCACCAATTCATTTTCTTTTTTTAATTAATTTTTTATTTATTCTTTATATATCTATATACATTTTTAGGATACATTGATTACACAAATGTTACACAGAGATTCCAGGAGTACCCATATGCCACCCCCCACCCTTCCCACAACCCCCCACATGCACATCCCTAAGTGTGGCATAACGCCTCTGATAGTTACACAAATTTTGGGGCTTTGCCATCAGACACAGATCACAATTCAAGCCATAGACAACCCTCTCTTCTTTACAGTTCGTGAATGATACATGATCCTACAAACTGGCCTACATCCTCCATTGCAGCTTCATCCATGACAATTCCCAGGTCCCAATCCCCCAAAACAAACAAACAAACAAAACAAACAAACAAACAAACCTGCATTACAATTGCTCTTCCCTCACCCTGCACCCAAAGTGTCCAATGACCCTGGCTCCACATAATTTTGCAATTTCTTGCATTGCATACATCATAAGTCTATATCAGGACTCCAACAAGTCCATTCTAGTCCATAGTTGTTCCACCAATCTTGAGAAGTCTGGAATGGTAATGTCCCCTCCACCATGGAAGGGA
>PVKH010044846.1:0-10562 GCA_004027955.1 Chaetophractus vellerosus | reverse complement strand
AGAGAGAAGTAAAAGGAATTTCCAGGATGATGGGTGAAGAGACCTCAGGACGACTGCTATGACGCAAGAATCTCTGACTACAGGAGGTCAGAGAGTTCTAAGAGAGATGTGCTTCCAAGATAAAACTGATTAAATGCCTGATATATTTTAAAGTATTGAGAAGAGTTCTACACAATTGTGGAAGAGTTGGGAATGAATCAGTAAATTACCAAAGGAAATTGTTAAAAGAATGGAAAGTTAAGGGAGAAAGGATTTGCATCAGATCTAGAAACAAACTAAAAAGTTACAACAGGTTATTATTTTATTTATACACATTTTACCTCTATGTTAGGGCTGAAACATTAACGCAATTAAAAAATATCTAAATTACCTTACTGAGAAATAAGATTCAATATGACAAAATATTTTGAAAGCATATATATCCATATCTACACATATAGATATATATGCCCACTGCTCAAGAAATCCCTTTGAGAGATTTAAAATATGAATTGTTATCTAATAAAAATCAATACTGGTAACATTAAAAGAAAAACAGGATTTTAAAACTGAAAGAAATTAAGTTTATAGAAAATGAAACTGAAGCATATAGAGGCTCAACAACATATTTGCAATTACCCAACTAGCTAGGGACAAAACTGGAGCGGGGGAGGCGGGGCAGCAAACACTACTCTGCTGCCATTTATCTTATGCAACAAATGATAGAGATCATTAAAATACTATTATATTAATGTAACCCACCACAGATAACCTTTTTAAAAGTGAATTTTATGTTCCACAATGTAATAATTTAAAATACGTGTTCATGGCAATAGATATCTTATATACCCAGATTTTTAAATACAATTTGAGACTAAAAAGTGAATATCTTTAATGTTTAATGTTACCTTCTAGGCTAAGCATCCATTTCATTGTATCGATTCCTAATAGCACAATTATTAACTTTTTTAGATAGCTAAACCTTTTGAGAATATGGGGAAAGCAATGATTCTCCTCCACAGGAAAAAAGAAAAGTCCAATATAACTATGCACATAACAATTCTATTTATTCAATCGTTCATACAAATACTAAGTATACTTTAGGACCAATGCACTTTGCTAGTGCTAGACAATCAGTAGTAAACTCTATGGTGTGGGGGGGTGCCTGCCCATTCTAGTAGGACAAATATTACACAGCATAATCACATAAATTAACTGCATAATTTAAGACATTAGTACAAAAAAGAAAACTACACAGTGCTATGAGAAGAGGTAGATAACAAGAGCTAAAAACACAGGCAAGAGGCCATGGCGATCATGTTACAGTTTCTAATTAGCAAAAGAAAGCCATTAGAGGATTTTAAGCCAAGGAACAAGTTGATAAAGACTTGGATTCAGGCATCCCTGATGTCTATCCATGAACCCAAAGTTAAAACTCCTTTCTCTAAATAACAGGCAGAATGGCCTTGAAGAATTCCATACAACTGGTTTTTAATACAGGTGGTCATTACTCTGCAGGGTAGTGTTGGGCTGCAAAAACGACCATGCAAGCTGTAAACATGCAAAGCAATCTTCACAGTCAATGGGAAAACTTATGATTGTTCTATAACCTTTAAAATGTCCAAACATTAAAAACTCTCTTACTGTCAATTATAAATGCAAGGGAAAATGAAAATAGTAAAACTAATATTTATTTAGTACACTGTAACTTAAAACATTAAGAATTAAAAAAAAAAAAACATCAAGAGCAGTTTGAACAGTGCTTACCTTCATATAATTTACAATATAGAGCTAACATCATTTTATGCTTGGTGAACTGTCATACTCCTTTTAGGTTTGGATCAAATTCTAAATTTTATGCTTTGCACTTTTAATGCCTCTAGGGTTCCTTTCATGTGAAATTTAGGCTGATGTCACTTCCTCTGGGACACTGTCACCCTTTCCTTACAAGCACTTTCCTCATATATGTGAGTTCGTTCAACTTCACTGGATTGCTCTGGCTGCATATCTACAGTCTCTAGAAAGGCAGAGATTTCAACATATCCATGGTCAGCTATTTCTTCTACAACATTTGTTTGAGTCAAATTTCACTTCCAACATTATGGTTTCTTTGCTGTACTTTCATCTTAGTTAGCTAATTCCATCTTTGATTACAAATTTTTATAAAATATCATGTGGAATTATTACTGGGAGACAAGAAAGCAACACAACTCTACAGTTTGCAGTCAGAATTTGAACTGAGTAACAGATGTGAAGTGACCAATCACCAACAGGCTAGGAAAGAAGAGCTGTGATTGGTCACTGAGGAAGATGCACAACTGTTATTTATGTAGTGATCTGGGGACTTAAGAGCTAGCAGTGAGGTTTGTACTTTATGTAATTACTCCAAGTTAATATATGGTGGTAACTGTAATCTGAACTGTGTTGCTGGGGGGCTGGTTTTATTTAACTAATCTAGGGTACCTAAACGCATGCATATGAAAACCATACAAAATGAGGACTTCCTTGGATAGTTAGCAATCTCCTATAACCTATTTATAAAACTCCCAGTGCCTCCTAAAGAAGAAACAAATAGACAATGAGCAAAAAAACAACAAGCAAACAGATGAGGGAGCCGTCTTGGGGCAGGGGGTTGGGGCGAGGGGAATGTTACAAGAAATTAGTATCGTCACATAATTGCTTTTATTGGTCAAAAAAAAAAAAATACCTACAAATTAGTAGGGATGACTCCTAATCCCATGATGGGTTTATGAGTAAAGACAACACAAAATCCACAAGTTTTTCTAAAACATTCAATTTCAAAACTAAGTTTAGGGAAGTGGCTAAAAGCATGGATTTGTAGGACACTGGAATAAAATCCTAGTGTCACTAGGTTCCACTTTTCTCTTCTGTAAAGTGTGGAAAACAACTGTATAAAATGTGTAGCTAATAAGTGCTCAATTCTAATTACCATCAACTATGTACTTTATTTCTAAAAGAAAGTGATACTTTAAATTTTAAAAGATGACGCACCTAAGACATTTATTTGTAACTTCTGTGTGTGTGTTTGTGTGTCTCTGTATATGTATCAACCAATACTGGCCCAAATTCTTGGCTTATGAAAATCACTGTGCAATTAGATGGTTACTACAATTAGTGGCTACTGTGGACTTTGTATCTGGCAAGCATCCCTGACCTACAGAACCTGTACATTCAGAAAGAATATGCAAGAGTCTGGTAGATCCTGAAGCTGAATGTGCCTACACACAGATCATGGCAAAGAACAAAGCCTACTTACTGGCTCAAGGTATTTGAGCACAACTTGTGACCAAACATTGGTAGAACACTAGGGTATGAAGAAACAAAGGCTAACCATAGGAAGCTAGGCTTAAAAATAAAAGCAAACAAAAAACACTGAGCTGAGACATCGATGGCCACAGGCTACAAAAGGAACAGACATCACAGATTTAAACCAACTATATAAAAAAATGGAGTGCATGACACAGCTATTTTAGGATCCTGAAAAGTAAATAGTTGCAGGCAAATTAGGAAAGAAGATCAGAATTCAAACTACCACTGAACTGGTGGTGAGTTTACCCTTTTTTCTACCCAATAAAAACCCCCAACCAATGCAGAAGTGGCCACCAGGGCATAAATAGGAAGCACTCCAAGAGAAATGCTCTACTTCTGGCTCAAGAAAAGGGATCTCCTAAGGCTTAGAGCACAGAAATTCATTTTTTCATTTCTCTGTTCCCTCACATGCCAGTCACAAGGCAATCCTGTGGGTGCACTAGCAACCATAAGGAGAGTTTATAGAAGTCAAAATTCTGAGGGAGAGGCATCATTCTTCTCTGATCAGTGAAGTTGTGATGTAGGAAGGTGGGGCCAAACACCAATGCTCTTTTCTCTCTGTCCCCTTGCCATCTGACCACAAGCATGATACAGCCATGGAAATATGCAGCAAAGTAGGGTATAGTGATTGAACTGTGACCCCAGTTTGAACATAGTCTTAGTATTGATCTGCATTCTGGTGGATGGACCGATTATAAATAAGATCTGTTCAAGGGGCTGGCTGTATAGCCCAGTGGATAGGGCACTGGTACACCACATGGGAGGCCCCGGGTTCAGTTCCCGGGGACCCCTCCGAGTGGGCAGATCACCTGAGAAGGCAAAGCCGCCATGGGCAGGGCAGAGCCGCCGTGGGCAGGGCAAAAAAAGCCACCACGGGCAGGGCAAAGCCGCTATGGGCAGGGCAAAAGCTGCCATGGGCAGGGCGAGGTGCCTGCGAACGGAGCAAAGCTACCCGCGAACAGAGCAAAAAAGCCGCCTGGGAACGGAAGCAGACCCGCCCACAAGCGGGGCAAGCCGCCTGCGCAGTGAGCTAACTCGGCACATCGCCGCAGCGGGGGGAGACAAAAGCAGACACAGAAGAACACAAAAATGAACACACAGCAAGAGCAAGCAGAAAAAGGGAGGGATATGTAACAACAACAACAAAAAATCTGTTCAAGCTGTTACTTCAGGTAAAATATGGCTCCAGTGAATCAGGTTGGGCATTAATCCAGATTACTGGAGTCCTTTATAAAGTGAAACCCAGGTGGAGAGAAAAGCCATGGAGAACAGGCAGAAGCTAGAAGTCAATGTGACCCAGGAAAACAAGGAAAAGACACTGCCATGTGACAGAAAGGCCAAGGACCAAGGATGGCCCAAAGCAAGCCACAGAACACAGTCTTCTGAGAGAAAGTATCACCTGACGTGATTTTGGACACCTCCTAGGCGCCAAATGGTGAGCCAATAAGCTCCCATTGTTAAAGCCAACCAACTGCATGACATTTGTTTTTAGCAGCTAGGAATAGGGTAAAAAAGGCCCAGCTTTCTGGCTAAAGAAGGATTCCTAAGGAACCAGAGAGTATCAGGGAGATCATGGAGAAGAAAAAGCTCCAGAAAGTAACCCATGAAGTTGTTCATAAAATCCTGGCTCAGCAATGAACTGCAAATATGATAGTTGTGACAATACAACTAAAAGACCATCATCTTGGTCTAGAAGTACTGGGACTGATCTGAATACCACTGCAAAGTCTTTTAAAACTGAACCAAGACTGGAACTTACAGCCTAATGATAATAAGATCAATATCTTGGGGCCGGCTGTATAGCCCAGTGGATAGGGCACTGGTGTACCACATGGGAGGCCCCGGGTTTGGTTCCCGGGGACCTCTCCTAGCGGGCAGACCGCCTTGGGAAGGGCAAGCGCCATGGGCGGGCAGAGCCGCCGTGGGCAGGGCAAAAAGCTGCCACGGACAGGGCAAAGCCGCCATGGGTAGGGCAGGTTGCCCGCCAATGGAGCACAGCCAGCCACCCGCAAACTGAAGCGGAGCCGGCAGTGAATGGAAGCAGAAGCCGCCCACAAGCGGGGCAAAGCCGCCTGCACAGTGACTGGTCTCGGCACGTCGCCGCAATGGGGAAGACAAAGCGGACAGAGAGGAACACAGGAATGGACACACAGCAAGAGCAAGCAGAAAGAGGGTGTGGGGGGTGGGGTGGGGAAATGTAATAAATAAAAAAATAAAATAAAATAAAATAAAATCTAAAGATCAATATCTTGCTTAAACAAAAATATCAACATTCTCCACAGAATTTTTAAAAAGACACAAGGTCTCATCATATAATATTCAAAACCTCCAGGATACAATCCAGAATTATTCTGAATATGAAGAACCAAGAAATGGAGGGAAAAAATCAACAAACAACAATAAATTACACAGATGATGGAATTAACAAAGAAGTTAAATTAGCTATTATTAAAATGCTCTAGGGGGCCGGCTGTAGCCCAGTGGATAGGGCGCCAGTTCACCACATGGGAGGCCCCGGGTTTGGTTTCCAGGGACCTCTCCAAAGCAGGCAGACCACCTTGAGAAGGGCAAGCTGCCGTGGGCAGGGCAGAGCCACCGTGGGCAGGGCAAAAAGCCGCCACGGGCAGAGCAAGTCACCCACAAACGGAGCAGATCCGCCCATGAATGGAAGTGGAGCCGCCTGTGAACGGAAGCAGACCCACCTGCAAACAGAGCAGAGCCGCCTGCACAGTGACCTGGCTCAGCGCGTCGCCGCTACGGGGAGAGACAGAGCAGACATAGAAGAACGCAGAGAAATGAACACAGCAAGAGCAAGCAGAAAGGGGGGGATGTGTAACAAAAAAAAAAGTGTTAAAATAAAATGCTCTAACAAGCTATCAGCAATACTTTTGAAACCAAAGAAAAAATAGCAAGTCACTGCAAAGAAAACATATAAAGCAAAATCAAATGAAGATTTTAAAACTGAAAAATACAGTGAATGAAATAAAAAAGGTAACTGGATGAGCTAAATAGCAGAATAGCTATCAAAGAAGAAGGACTTAGTGAATTATAACATCAAAAGAAAGTACCCCAACTTTTGGTAGACGAAGATGGCAGTGTAAGACGCTGCAGGGTAGCATTCCCACATAGAATCTTTGAACAACTAGCAAAAACTGGCACAACTATCTTCCCCAAACTCTGGAAAACAGTTAAAGGGTTACAGTACCTCAGTGAGTGCTGAATCAAGAAAACACAAATTTCAAAATGGAAGGAGAAGCTCCTGGTGCTCTTGCTGGCCACTCTCTCTACCCCCTCTCCTCAGTTAGGTGTGAAGCTGGACTGTGCTCCCATTATGGGTCCACAGCTCTGTTCTGAAGGGAATAGAATAACCCCCCCTTACATACTGGGATGTCTATCAGTGCCAATATATCAGGTGGCAGGCTAAAAGAATGAATCCGGAAACTTGTCCCTGGCTCATACTGCCAGAACCTGCCCTGCAGGCTAAAGCAGCTTAACCAATGTAAGAACAATTAGGTTGAAATAGACAAGGGCAAAGGACTAACTACTTTAAAACATACAATAGAGAACTCTGGAGAATGGGAGAAGTCTAATATAATAGAGAACTCTGGAGAATGGGAGAAGTCTATTTTACAGGGAGTAGAGGGAACCTTCCAATGCCTGTAAGTGGAGGAATTCCTAAGGCACAAGCAAGCCAAATCCCAGGACAAGACTCAGGCTCAGAAAAAAAAAAGAAAACCCTGCATTTCATTTTTTGCCTCAGTCTGGTCTTCTTAATGGAAGGCTGTACTCTAAAGGAGAACGTCAGCCAACTCATACAATGTGCAAAGGTGTTTGTTGAGCTGCTCTGTTTTGAGTTGTCTGGCATATCACTGGCAAGATACAAACTTAAAGAACAGGCAGCTCAGGGGCAAAATCCCAGAATTAACACATTAAAATATTAAAATGTACAGTGTAAAACAGAAGATTTCAAAGCAACAAAACAGGAAATGGCCAATCCAAAGGAAAAATATAAAAGTTGAGACACCATCAACGAAAAAGACCAGACATACAGGACAAAGACTTGAAAAAAATGGTCTTCAATATGCTCAGGAAGATAAAGAAAACAGAGACAGAACTAAAGGATAACAGCAAAACAATGCATGAACAATATGAGAATCTTAATAAACAGGGGGAAGTTTTAAAAAGTAAAACAGAAATATTAGAGTTGAAGACCACAGTAACTGAGATGAAAAATTCCCCTAAAAGTTACAACAGTGTATTGTAACTGGCAAAAGAAAAAAAAAAAAATCAGTAAACTTGAAGAAAATACACTCAAAATAACAAGGCTGAGGAGCAGAAAGAAAAAAGAAAGAAAAAAAGTGAAAGAGGTTAACAAGGAGAGGGAAAAACAGGTGTGACATGGGGGCATTTTCAGGACTTGGGAATCATCCTGAATAACGTAGCAATGACAGATACAGGCCATTATATATCTTCCTATAACCTACAGAATTGTATGGGAGAGAGTGTAAACTACAATGTAAACTATAATCCATGCTCAGTGACAATGCCCCAAAATGCATTTATCAATTGCAATGAATGTACCACACAAAAGAAGGATGTTGTTTATGTAGAAAATGTAGGAGGTATGGGGACCGGGGCATATGGGAATCCCTATATTTTTTTATGTAACATTTATATAATCTAAGTATCTTTAAAAAGAATTAAAAAATAAATTAAAAAAAGAAAAAGAGGCTAAGAGACCTGTGGGACAAAATCAAGCATACCAATAAACATACTATGAGAGGCCCATAAGGAGAACAAGGGGAGAAAAGAAGCAGAAGGAATATTCAAAGAAATGGCAAAAAAAAACTCCCCAAATTTATTGAAGGATATAAATATGAAGCACATTCAAGAAACCCAAACCCCAAACAGGATACACTTGAAGAGAACCACACCCAGACACATCACAAACTGTTTTGATATACGCAACAACATAAATAAACCTTAAAGATATCATGTTGAATGAAATAAGCCAACACAAAAGGACAAGTATTGTATGATCTCAATGATATGAAAAAATTAGAATAAGCAAATTTACAGTTTCATAAACTAGAATACAGGTTGCCAAGGACCAAGGAATCGCTAATCGAGTAGGGAAGGATGAGAAAAAGCTTCATTGGTAAAGGGCTTCTGTTTGGGGTAATGGAAAAATTTTGGTAACAGATGGCGGTGATGGTAGCACAACATTGTGAATGTAATTAAACACCCCTAAATTATAGAGTTGAATGTGGTTAAAAGGGTAAGTTTTAGGTTGTATATATGTTACTAGAATAAAAACGTTTTAGGTTGTATATATGTTACTAGAATAAAAACTTTTAAAAACCATCGGACTTTACAATATAAACAATAAACCTTAATGTAAACTGTGGACTTTAGTAGTATAACAATGATAATATTGTTTCATTAGTTGTAACAAAGGTACATACTAATGCAAAGTATTAATAGGGAATCCTGTGGGGAGGTGTGGTATACGGGAACTCTGTATTTTTTGCATTTTTCTGTAAACCTACAACTCACTTTTTAAAAATTATTATTTATTTTATTTATTTATTTCTCCCACCCCCTCATTGTTTGCATTTGCTGTGTCTG
Organism: Chaetophractus vellerosus; assembly: GCA_004027955.1. Taxonomy (NCBI): domain Eukaryota; kingdom Metazoa; phylum Chordata; class Mammalia; order Cingulata; family Chlamyphoridae; genus Chaetophractus; species Chaetophractus vellerosus. The sequence continues at coordinate 1,625 of PVKH010044846.1, read as the reverse complement.
TCTGTTGTGTGCTAGTCTTCTTTTTAGGAGGTACCAGGAACCAAACCCAGGACCTTCCACGTGGGAGGGAGGTGCTGATCACTTGAGCCACCTCCGCTCCCTGCTTTGTTTTGTTTCTCATTATGTTTTCCTCCTTTATTTCTTGTTGTGTTATCTTGTTGCATCAGCTCACAGCACCAGCCCATCACGTCAGCTCGCTGTCTTCTTTAGGAGGAACTGGGAACCCAAACCAGGACCTCCCATGTGGTAGGTAGGAGCTAAATCGCTTGAGCCACATCTGCTTCCCTACAACTACTTTAATAAAAATTATTTAAAAAAGAAATTATACCACTTCAACAGAGAAAAAGATTTCTTTTTAAAATGGGCAGTGTAAAGATAACAAAAACTTACCAGGAGTAAAGGAGAAAATTACATAATTCTTTTTAAAAATGTCAATTACCTAAAATACACAACAGTCCTAAGCACGTATGGATCTAATGTCATAACTTCAAAAAACATGAAGAAACAAAAGAAGTGAAAGTAGAAAGACAAACCCACAATTATTGTTAGGATCTTCAAAAATACTAGACAGGGGAGCAGATGTAGCCCAATGGTTGAGCGCCCAGTACCTCCTAAAAATAGATAGATAGATAGATAGATAGATAGATAGATAGATAGATAGATAGATAGATAGATGATAGATAGATAGATAGATGATAGATAGATAGCAAGCAGACAAAAGTCAAGTTGTATGCATGATAACAGAACAAAAATTTTAAAAATACTACACAGTAAATTAGCAAGGATATAGAAAAACTGAACAACATGAAACAACTGGATCAAAGTTATACAATTTATCTAACAACAGCAGAAGATAGGTTATATTCAAGTGCACCTGAAACATTCACCAAGATAGAACATATCTTAGGTCATAAAACAAACTTTAGCAAATTTAAAAAGATTTGAAATCCTACAAGCCTTGTTCTTTCACCATAAGGAATTAAACTTGGAATCAATAACATAAAGATAACAGAAAGAAAAACCTCCAAATACTTGGAAATTAAACAACAGAATTCTAAGATAATCCATGGGTCAAAGAAGCAGATTCAAGGGATATTAAGAAAATATTTGAACTGAACAGAAGTGAATATACAACATATTAGTATGTTTGGGATTCAACTAAAACAGTACTTAGAGGGAAATTTGTAGAATTAAATGTTTGTGTTAGAAAAGGTCTCAAATCAATAATCTAAGCCACAATCTTAAAAAATTAGAAAAAGGACAAAATAAAATAAAGTAGAAGGAAAAAAAATAGAGAAATCTGAAATTACAAACAAAATCAAAAGCTGACTCTTTGAAATAAATCAATAAAATTGATCAACTTCTAGCAAGACTCACAAAGGAAAAAAAAAGAGAAAAGGCACAAATCAACATATAAGAAATTGAGGTTGGGGCCCGGCTAGATAGCTCAGTGGATAAAGAGCTCGCTGGGAAACCACATGGGAGGCCCTGGGTTCGGTTCCCGGGGACCTCTCCTAGCGGGCAGACCGCCTTGAGAATGGAAGCCGCCATGGGCGGGCCGGAGCCGCCGTGGGCAGGGCAAAAAGCTGCCACGGACAGGCAAAAGCCGCCACGGGCAGGGCAGG
>PVKH010044845.1:0-10596 GCA_004027955.1 Chaetophractus vellerosus | reverse complement strand
GATCAGGTACACAAACTACTGATCTCCTAAAGTTGTAACTGTATGAGAAAACTTTTAATGTATGGATTTGTTTATGGAAAAGAGGAAAAGGCTGACTAAACTTCAGTGTGTGCATTTGGGGCTGAGCCTCTACAACTGGTGCCAATGCAGTGACATAAAAGAGAGAAACTTCCCCCTGGCAAGAGACATGACTTCTGGGGATGAGACTCCCTGGCACAGAAGGATTATTACCAAGTGCAAATTAGTGATGCTTTTGGAAAAAGACTTTGAACAAAATGGAGAAATATTAAATACAAATGAGTTTTTATGGTTCAGAGATTTCAAAGAGAGTTGGATACTATTCCAGAAGTTACACTGACACACATCTCAGGAGGATCTCACTGACTACCACTGAAAACATTGCCTCAAACAGCAGGGCTTATGAGGCTCTACAGACATCTACACACTATAAGCAGGACAGAAAATCTCAGGAATTTGGCACCGTATCAATGGGCCTTACTTAAGAATATATGCTCCCCAATGTAAAGGAGTTAGACCCATTTATCATTTCCCTATCCATGGCTCTTCTGCCGCTTTTACTTAAACCTATATTTAGCATTATACTCATTAAATATATGTCCCAGATACTTATATCATTGGTCTGTTCATATGCCAGTTGAGCCCTGAATCTCAGCAAGTGTTGCAACACTAATCTCCAGTTCACTGAGTTCACCCAGGACAACTAACAAAAGGATGATGAGGGACAATGTCCATCCCAAAAAACTGTTAGTATCCACAACTGAAAAGAAGACAGTTCCATCCATCTGCTCCATGGGATCTAAGACCTCTCTCAATCAGAAACAGCATGGGCATCACCACCTCAAAATCCTCAAGATTGAGGAATGAACAAACATAGGGGAGGGGAATGCAATTATGGACTAAAGCAGACATTATTATTCTAGCAATGGAAGAACTTGTATCTTTGATATAAAGGCAATAACCATCAGAGGTTCTGAGGGGAGGGAGAAGGAAAAATAGGTATAATATGGGGCATTTTGAGGACATAGAATTGCTCTGCATGACATTGCAAAGACAGCAACAGTCCATTGTGTATTTTGTCAAGACCTATAAAATCGTGCGGTGCAAAATACAAACAATAATGTGATCTATGGACAATGGTTAGTGACAATTTTTCAATATGTATTCTTCAATTGCAACAAAGGTAGCACACTAATGAAAGATGTTGTTAATAGGGGCAAGTGTGGGAGGGTAAGGAATGGGATATATGGGAATCCCCTATATTTTTATATACTTTTTTCTTCTTTAATATTATCCCTATATTTTTATGTAATATTTATGTTATCTGAAGCTTCTTTAAAAATTGAAATTAAAAAAAAATAAGCAAGAAGGTGATGTGAATTTGGAGGCAAAGATTGGAGTGATGCATCCACCAGCTAAGGAGCACCAAAGATTGCTGGAAGCCAACATATGATAGAAAAAAGGCATGGTACAGATTCTCCCTCAGTCTCCAGAAGGAACCAATCCTGCCAACACCTTAAGTTTGGACTTCTGAACTCAAAAACTGTGAAAGAATTAATTTCTGTTATTTGAAGCCACCAAGCATGTGATCATTTGCTATTGCTGCCTCAAGAAACTAATACAGCTCTCTTCCTTAAAAAAAAACTTGCTGCATATTGAATATTGATTACCTCTGACATTTTAGTTATATTCTCACTTAATGATAAACATTTCTACCCTGATATGCATATGAAGGAAGGGTGTTCTTTTTTCTTTTCTTTTATTTCCTCTTCCATTACCAACCTTTTTTCCCAGCAATCTTAGTTCTTGTCCAACAAAGATTCTGGTCACAGGCATGATCTTGTAGGTCACTGATTTTAGTTATCTACCTACTTTTCCACATCTGGGTTATTCTTGATCATGATCCAAATCTGGATTATGATGCCTGTCTTCAACTCTCTTTGGCCTTCCTCATGCAAGGTGTTCCTGGCAGTTAACCAAATACCATTTCAGGATATACTGTCTTTCTCTCTTTGTTCAGAAAGCTAAAGTAGCACATAACCAGCAGAGTTCCCTGGACTGCACTGGGTCTGAGCAAAGCATCTTGGGGCCTCCAGAGAATCAGTGCCTGAGCCAGCCCAAGTCAAAGTTGTAAAGTAAATGCCCAGTAGCACGAGGGATGTTGCCATGGACAGAGATTAGCTTTTGTGGGTCTTTCAAATTCTTTTCATTTATTTTAGTTTAAGGTAGTGAAAGATGGTAAATCTGCATTCAAAAGTCCCAGCTTGCTTTTCTGTGGAATAAACATACCTTTCTCCTTGCAATCATGATAGATTTAATGATTATTTAAAATCCACTCTCCTCACAAACTTGTTAATGTTCTTAAGGCATTTTGAGATTTGAAAATATTTTTGAGGGTTCACCTAGTTTTGCTTGAGTTACTGGTTTGTAATTCTCTGGATTTATTTCAGATTTAGATAATGTAGAATTAGCTGAATAAGTATCTCAAGGGCAATTCTTCCTGTTGCAGCCTTAACCTAACCTGAAGGCCACTTAGACTTTTTGGTCAGTGAATCACTCATGACATTTTGGTTTTGAGAGAATCCCACCAAGTATGTTTTACAGTAGTTATGTGTTATTTACATTTATTCTATATGATTTCATTCTTAGGATGATAACTTCTCTTGCCGTATAATATAATTCTGGGTGAAAAGAGTTCAGTTAAAGTTAATGAAATTTTCAGGTTGGCAGTGAATTTCACTGAGTCCAACTCTGGTTTTCATGTAACTTCCTCCATGTGCCTACTAAACAATATTGCGATTTATGTTTGCTATCAACAATAAGACTTCCCTATGTTTCAAATAAACTACTGTCCTAAAATAGACTAGATTCATCTATGTCAACTAAGGTAAGTTTGTAGTGTGGCACATTCTGACACCTCTAGTAGGAAAGTTAGACTTATGATGGAAACTGTACCTTAACATTAAGATCAATGGTTTTTATTATTCTGTAGCATACACAAACAGGAATGCAGAGTATTTATTCAATCTGTCAAAGAAATAAAGTAATAATTTCACTCTATTTTTATCATCATTGTACAAGAGTCAGGCTAATAATTAGCGATAGGAATTGTCTTAAGATACCTAATCTATCATGAAAATAACTTTATTATCATTAATGGATTGTAGAAATTGATGTTTACTGATCACCCATTAACTTTATGTTGAACTTTCCTTTCTTTTTACCACTTATTTCTTCATTGGAATATCTTACATATATTTGCAGGAGGATTTCTGTGGTTGCTCAACTACTCAATTAAAGAAGAAAAAAGAATCAAAGTGACACCAGGGTATTTCATACTCCTTCATAGAGTCCTTTTATTTCTGAATTAAGTAATAATTTATTAATTTCATAATTCAAGAAAATGAGTTTTTAAGGAGATTAAGCAATGAGCTCAATGTTCATAACTGCTCAGTTTATTTTACACTCCTCAACATTGCTTCCTTTTTATTTGTGCCACTGTTTTTATCACTTGCACAGTGGTTGTTTAATATTTCATTCCTCTTATCATCCATGACTTCAACTCTTTTATAGGCAATTTATTGACTATTTGGTCAAAGATATACATTTTAATGACAATTGTTCTTCTCAACTGAATCTACTCACATTTGCCTTTTACCTCTGTTAACAGTATTGATCAAAGTAGCCTGCTCCTTGGAATGTGGGATGGGGCTTTAGGTGCTATTTTGGATTAAATATTTATCATGGTTTAAAGAACAAGCAAAAATCTTGACCAAAGGAATGTACATTTTGAAAAAACTGAAGTACAATTATTTCAAAATGATTTGGAATCTGAGAATTCTAATTTAAATTAGGTGCAATTTACAAATTTACATCAATATTCAGGAATACTAATTGGATGAACCAGTAACTTGTTGAATTTCATAATCCTTTTTATTCACATGCAGCTTCCCAGCAATTCCTCCTGCTACTTCACACCATTGCACCCTCCCCACATCCTGCTCTGCTCTGGGGCATGAGATGTAGCACTGAACTGACTAAGTATCAGATATCTATTTGCTAGTATCAACAGTGTATAACAGGGGCCCACTGTAGCCCAGTTGGTAGGGCCCTGGTTTACCACATAGGAGGCCCTGAGTTTGGTTCCTGGGGCCACCTCGAGTGGGCAGACTGCCTTGAGAAGGCAAGCTGCCATGGGCAGGACAAAGCTGCTATGGGCAGGGCAAAGCCACTGCAGGCAGGCAGGCCACCGCGCAGTGAGCTGACTCGGTGGGCCTCTGCATGGGGATGGGGGGGACAAGCATACACGGAAGAATGCAAGAATGAACACAACAAGAACAAGCAGAAAGGCAGGGGGATATGTAATAAATAAAAATAAATAAATAAACCTTAAAAAAAAAAAACAGTGTATAACATACAGAGTCTGAAAAATTACTGAGATTCCTGTGATCTGATTGACTTTTACTTGAATTTATGAACTTGGATTAATTGAGTGACCTAATTTAAATAGTTCACAAATCTACTTATATAGAAATTATTTTTAAATCTATTTATTTTAAGTAAATATGTGTATTTGACAATTAATAATGTACCATTTCTTAACAAGAAATTGGTATCAGTTATAATAATTGAAAGATAAGACAATGAACCATTCCTTTTATTCAATATTGCTTATTTACATTTAATGGTTAAACACTCTGTTTGATAATTATTTTCTTCATGGCTTTACCAAATTAAATTTTACCACATTAAACTTGGTGCTTTTTTTTTTAAGATTTATTTTTATTTATTTATATATCCTCCCCCTTGCTGCTTGTGCTTGCCATGTTCACTTGCTTTGCATTTTTCTGTGTCTGTTTGTCTCCCCCTGCTGCAGCATCCCGCTGAGTCAGCTATTGTGGTAACCTGCCTGCTCTTGGTGGCTTATCTTCTCCAGGAGGCCCCAGGAACCAAACCTGGGGCCTCCCATGTGGTAAACCAGAGCCCTACCAATTAAGCCACACATGGTACCCTAAACTGAGTGCTTTAAACATTTGTATTTTCTGATTCACATTCAGATGATTCATGGAAGTTTTCTAGCTCAGGCTGGAAGGGGAAAAGTTGACTCTATAGTTAAAGCAATATATTTAAAATATGCAAAACAGTTTTATTTTTATGATGTAAAGTAAACATTTGTTGTTTTCCAAATAATATAATTAGCAGGAATAACATGTATTGTTGCTAAACAAACTAAGACTTAAACTTTAATCTCTAATGGCCAAGTAATTTAGTAAAATATCTAATTAATCTTATTTTAAAATAATTCTAGGATGCCGGCTATAGCCCAGTGGATAGGGTGCCAATTCACCACATGGAGGCCCCTGGTTCAGTTCCCGGGGACCTCTCCAAAGTGGGCAGACCACCTTGAGAAGGGTGAGCTGCCATGGGTGGGGCAGAGCCTCCATGGGCAGGGCAAAAAATGCCACCATGGGCAGGGCAAAGCCACCACGGGCAGGGCAAGTCACCCATGAACAGAGCAGAGCCACCTGTGCGGTGACATGACTTGGCGCATCGCCACAGCAGGGGGAGACAGAATGGACACAGAAGAATGCAGAGAAATGAACATAGCAAGAGCAAGCAGAAAGGGGGGGTTATGTAACCAAAAAAAAAAAATCCAGAATATTTTGTACAATGAAACATGTTTAAAAAAGCAGCATAATTCTGTAGGTAAAATAATTAATATTGATATTCTATGTGTGTCCATCTATTATTGTGGTAAATTTTAAATTATTGTGATCATCCAAATTGTTTGCTTTTCTTCTATTCAGTTACTCAACAATACATACCAAACTGAAATGCATGGAAATTCACAGCAACATTTCAGAATTCATTCTTTTGGGCCTTTCTTATGATGAGGCTATTTACAAATATTTTGCTTTGTGCTCTTTTTATTCTGTTATGTTTCCATCTTGGTAGGAAACCTCCTGATTATTGTCTCCATTCAATGTAGCTCCAGTTTTACCAACCCATGTATTATTTCCTTGGTCATTTACCTTGTATGAACATCTGCTATACCTCTAGCGTTACACCCAAACTGATCAGTGGGGACAAAAACCATCTCCTACAGAAATTGTATGTTACAGGTCTTTACAATGCATTTCTTTGGAAGGTTTGAGGTTTTCATTCTTACTACTATGGCCTTTGATCACTATGTTGCAAACTGCAAACCCCTAATAATTACATGATTATCATGAACAGGACAAGATGCAATCTTCTAGTCTTAGCTGCTTGGGCAGGAAGGACTGTCCATTGATTTGTCAATTGTCTATGACAATCCAGTTGCCTTTTTGCGGCCCAAATATATTTGATCACTACTTCTGTGATGTGTTCCCACTGCTAAAAGTTGCCTGTACTGATACCTAAATCACAGGTGTCCTTGTGGGTGCCAATTCAGGTATGATCTCCTTGGTAACCTTTGTTGTCTTATTTTTTCCTTATGTCATTATATTATTCACTTTAAGAAATTGTTCAGCTGGGGAAATTCAGAAAGGCCTTTCTACCTGTGGGTCTCATATCACAGTGTTTGTCTTATTCTTTGGGCCTTCAATCTTTGCTTACTTTAGACCACTTTACATTTACCCTAAGGATAAAATATTTTACACAATCATTGCACCTATGTTCAATCCCCGATTTTATACTCTCAGAAATACAGAGATGAAAAATGCCATGAGAAAAGTTTGGTGTCAAATGTTATTTTCAAAAGAAGTACACAGTTAATGTGGAATCAAAAATTAGAAACTACCACAGAGATTAATTATTCTATTACTATTATAATACAATGGATTTGCTTACTAAGACTTAGATGTTTCTTGAAATTCAATACTAATTCTGCCATACAAAAGAGATTTGGAAACATAATTAATTATGAGAGGAATTGACATGAAGTTGATAGGGTAACTTGAAAGAAATCATCTAGGTCAAATCAGTTAAGGCAATGCTATATCGAAGAATGAATTATAGTGAAATAAATTTTATTGATAATATTAATTACAAGTTCATGCTGCTACAAAGGCTACATGGTGACATGTTACTATATGCCTTTGAAATAAAGAATTTAAACTTATAGTTTAAGCAATAAGTGTACATTTTTGTGGGAACCCTCTGCTCTTTCTAAGAAATAGCTTGGTGGCCTGTTTCTCTGTCCACACAGAGAAGTCACCACTGTCAGTTCCTGCCATAAACAGGAACTTTCCTTCTTATCATATCTCCCTTATCTCCTACCTTATCTCTTACCTATATGACTAAATGTTTCTGTAATCTTATTTCCCCATTACCAGCCTTGAATTCTTATGATGTTATGGACCCTCATGTGTGCAATACTTGCCTACTTCCTTGCTCATTCACCCTGACCTTGACTGAAAAAATCCTGAATAAAAATCATGGTGGGAATCAGCTCACGAGGATAGCTTCTTTAGCTGTTCTCCCCCTGACAACTTTCAACCCCTGCATTCAGAGTAATTTCATTGTGCCATTGCAGGCTTTGCTGGAAAGACCCCCACAAGACTTTGCAGGATGGATTCCTGCAAATTTTTGTATTTGATATTTATCCATATATCTTCTAGAGACCTTCAAAATTGAGCAAGAAGGAAACCAGCATGATGTATCATACTGTGTTTCCTGGGGGTCAACTCTTCTGAATTCCCATAAAAATAACTAGACTGAAAATCCAAAATTCAGAATCCTGTTTACAGAATTACTGGTGTCCCACCTATTGACCAGAATTGAAAATGATTTCCCATATACCTTAGGGAACTGAATTATATAATGCCAGTATTGACCCACTCATAACCTACCTAAAATTGGTAAGTAAGTGATTAATAATTGGTTCCAGAAAGAAAGACATACATTTCACATTAACATGAAAACAAAATAAGCAAAGGAAAAGAAAAAAAAGATGATGTCTAAGAAGAAACAAAGAAACCTGTAAGCAAAAAACATTGTGATACAATAAATAAAGCAAATAATCTTGTAAATATCCCATAGATGAGATTTCAGGGAAATAGTTCCTGAAGAAACCAGAAGAAAATTTGATAAAATGCCATTCCTAAAAAATTATCTCCTAGGACATTGAGCATTTATATTAAGGGAGAAGGGAATAGATTAGAGGATTATATGAAAAGAAAAGTAATAAATATACAGAAGAAGATTGAGAATATGTACATACAGTACAAGAGTTACACTCATTCTGGAGCTAATGCACATAGAAGGATAAATAATAGGTATAATCATTGATGGAGATACATTTAAGTTTGGCTCTTATATTTGAATGGAATTTGTTGAATTATTATTTTGTCATGTTACTAATAATGGAACAAAACTGATACCAGATTTAACTTCTTTTTGGAAAACCATCATAAGACAATATGTCAAACTCTAAAGATTTGAGGAAAAGTTTTGGATCATGAAACATTTTATTACCACATTATTTGTATTTCATTATTTAAGAAAGAGAAAAACACAATCTTCATATTTAATAAACTCATGGTGTAACAACATGTATCTTTCATTTAAAACAATTCTAACAAGTCTTCAAATGTAATAGCTTGTCTTTTTATTTGAGTGTATAACCTTCCTCATGTGAAACATTTCTTGTGACACTAACATTATGCTTTAATAATGAAATAAGTGACATCTAAAAAGACAAACCCTTTAACATATATCCCCAAATTTAAATCAAGGAGGAAATGAAATCTAGCAGACTATGACCCTCTTATAATATAGTTATTATTTTCTAAATCAAGGAAAAACTACTTTCCCAAATAATGCTCACCCTCACATTTAAGCACAAGAACACATAGACCAATCTCTCTCTGTGCCTCAGTTCACATTTCTCCAGATTTTCTCCCTGCTGCCAGACACTTGTCATTTCACAATAGAATGCTTGTGTTACTTCCACACAGTCCTTTCTTGATTGAGTTTCTCCTACCCTACCATCATTGGGAGATCCAAGAAATAACAAAGAGGTAGCAACATTTGCCTTTATTTTATTTTTATTTATTTATTTATTTATTTATTTATTTATTTATTTATTTATTTATTTATTTATTTTTTAACATTTGCCTTTAATGACAGGATCTTCTATTGTTGTTTTACCTCATTCCAATGGATATTAGCTCTCACTAGCTAGTTACTCATAGTTGGTGTGATTTGGTTTAATGTACTACTTATCCAAAGAATATTTGATATGAATATGAATAAAGAAATAACTTTTTATGTGATTTTCCCTAGGTGTTTATTTTGAATGTGTCTGTGTGTATACCGCATGGTTGGGCTAACATTTCTTGCTGAGGGTTCAGTCCATTTCTATCAATGAGAATACTATGCAGAAAAGTTTTTGGTGTCTAAATATAACATGACATGGGTATATAATTTCAGTTTAAATCCAAGGGTAATTAATTTTTCCCTTGTTAAAATTAATTTCCTCATCCACTCTTTGAAACTGTAAGGAAGAGCAGGCATGGTGAAGTGTGACCATTTGTTCATGAAACTCATTTTCCCTGCTAAAACCAGGTATGGAACTCTACTTCTTTTTATGATATTTTGCTAATAAATTAGCAAATTTACAGTATTGTAAATAAATACCTAGAAGTAGAATATTCTACTTAGATGTAGAATATTATAGTTTATGTCAGATTTAGTACATGTTCTCAAAGAATATTTCAAGCTACTTTTGTACTTTTACACTACTAACAGGAACATATAAGTGTTACAACAGGGAGTAGATGTAGTTCAAATAGCTGAGCACCTACTTCCCATATATGAGGATCAGGGTTCAATTCCTGGTACCTCTTTAAAACAAAAACAAACAAATAAGGAAACAAACAAAAATAACCTAGAGGAATCTGTATTAATGAGTGGTTGAGCAATGGCTTTCCACATACGAGGTCTCAAGATCAGTCTCCAACACTCGTCCTTAAAAAGTGTTTAATCATATGGGCAATTTGTGCTTTTTCTCTTTTATTATGAATAATCATGCTAAAGGCTTCTGACTTTTATTAATCCTTTCATTGAACCAACTTTTGTCTTTGTTGATATTCTGTATTCATTACTGTTATTTATGTCATTGAATTCTTTCCTTATTTTTATTATATCCTTAAATCTATATGATTTGGATTTATTTAGCTTTTATTTTCATGTATCTTGATACCTAGGACACATAGATCATTGATTGCCAATCATTTAATTTCTCAATGACAGGGGATATCATTACCTATTGTACAGATTTTAAAATGATAAGAAAGGCATACAGTAAGTACATTAATGCCAATAAATTCAACAGCATAAATTAGAATTTTGATATAAAGTGCAAAGCTCATTAAAAATAAATAATAGACAATTTCAATAGTGCTATATCTCTTAAAAATTAGATGTGTTCTTTCAAATCTTTCCTCAAGGAATCCTCAAGTCCATAGAGCTACATTTGGGAATTCTATCAAACATTAAAACAGACATAATACCAATTTTACACAAAAAAGTTCCAGGAAAAGTAACAGAAGGTAATTTAGCTCAACTGATTCTATTAGGCCAACATTTCTCTGA
>PVKH010044844.1:0-10555 GCA_004027955.1 Chaetophractus vellerosus | reverse complement strand
AGTGATATGAATGCAGACAATACACTTAACCAGTTGAGTGATCTAGCTAAATACATTTTCAGTAGTGTTGAAGGTACTGACTGATGACTTCTTGCTGATTATAGCAAAGTGTGAGAAGCAAGAGATAATCTAAAGGAAAGGCTTTTTGCTAATTTTGAAAATTTCTAGCCTCTCCAACTGGCAAATGATGCTCAAATGAAATGGCTTCTAGGCAAAGATAAAATATAGGACACTGTCCAGAAAATATCATTCAAGGATGAAGCCAAGGGTGTGGCTGTAAAATCATTCGTCAAGACTTCAAAAACATCTAAAGTAATCAATAGGCTATGTTAGAAATGATGATGTGTAAGTTCTGAAGTTAGGTCATAAATGCCATTGCAACTTCCACCTTGTCCTCTCTTAGATGACTTGATTTGGGGGGAACTCAAGAGCCATATCATGAGGACACTCAAGCAGCCCTACTGAAAATGGTAAGGAACTGAGGCCTTCTGCCAACAGCCACGTGAGTGAGACATTTTGGAAATTAACCCCACATTTCAAATAAGCCTTCAGGTGACTATAGCCCCAGCCGTCTTCACTGAAATCTCTTGAGAGACCCTGAGCTAGAACCACCTAGCTAAGCTACTCCCAGATTCCTGACTCACAGAAATTATGTGAGATAATAAATGTTTATTATTTTAAGCTAGGTTTTGGGGTGATTTTCTATGCAGTAATAGACTAATTTACGAAGAATACTGTCTCTGGATACTCCTGAAGCTTTCAATTCCTGGGGAGTCAGACAGTTCTGATTTCTATGCAGAGGTGTACAGAAGGTCTGACTCACTGAGTCTATCACACTTTCTCACCAGAGCTTTATAAAGTTCCTTTTTAATAGTTCCATCACTTTCTGCCTCGAAGTCTCTCTGCAGAGGGCTCAAAAGATTGTAACATGTCAAATACTGAATCACACAGTATATTTTAACTTCCTGTTAGGTAAAATTAAGAACAAATAAGTAACACCAATAATGACAATAAGAAAATACCTGCCCCTCTCCCATCCTCATGACCCTGGATGCAAAAAAAGTCCTTTTAAGACATCAAAATATTGTTTCATTGAAGAAAGATATTCTAAATGTGGTAACACTATGTTTGTGAAAGCTAGGCTGTTTTCTTTTCAGCCTGGGGAGGTGGAAATAACCAAGCAAGAAACTTAATAGGTATACCAATGGTATACTAATGTTGAAGCTTGAGTTAACATTTGTTGAATATTTTTTTCAGTATGGTGCAGCAATCCTTGCTTCAAATGCAGAAATGGACATATTTTCCAGGGAAATGAATTGGAAAAAACGAAATGTATGTGGAATTGGAACAAAACAAACCATCTGATTTTTTCAACATTATGTAGAATTGAGGTTAAAAAATTAAAAATAAGGATTTAACAAAAGCTGCACAGAGATTAAGCACACATTACCCATGGAGACAATTACACTCATTAAAAAAATTTTTTTTAAAATCCCATCCATCCCCTGGTATTTTTGTGGAGATCATCTGGCAATCCTAGCTCAAAATCATCTAAGGGAATTAATGGATTCCTCATTCCATCGTCCTACATTCTTCTCAGCTTCTTCCCTGACTGCATCAAAACGTCCTTTAACCTCGCCCAAAAGCTCCCCTATGAATGGAGGGACATAGGTATGGGGTGGGGTTTGCCTACATTACCTGTGATGAGCCAAAAACGTCTTAAGAGTTTAAAATGTTAAAAACAACAACAACAACAACAACAAAACACCTCCTTCTAAGGGTCATTGTGAGCATTAAATACAATTGGTGCCTATAATAATTGCTAAAATTTAGTGAATACTTCTACAGGGCAGACACCTTTACTTTTAAACTGTGAAACAACCCCATGAGGTAGGTATTAATTATCATTATCTCCATAGATTAAAAAATAAAGTGGAAAACAGACTGATGAATTAATTTATCCATGGCCATAACGCTAATAAGCAGCAGCACTGGGATTTGGGGATCCCACACAGTGGATTTTGCATTAGCCGGCTTTTGAAGAGTCACATAAAAAAAAATCTAGCCTGATTTTTGGCACTTGAGTGTTGCTCAATAAATAACAGTACCTTTCCTTTTTCTCCTTTTGGAACCCAATCTGAATCCAGAGGGGTTCCTCACAAAAAGGAAAAGGACATGCAAAATTGAACTCTCACTCGACAAATACTGTCTTTCCCACCTCAGGTCACCATATTATCTCAAGGCAGGCTCTCAGAAAAAGACGCAGAGATTACCACCCAAGAGTCCCTATGAGACAGGAATGCAAATAGACTTTACAAACCTATAAAACATGGTATTGCTTTGGACCCAGAGTGCTTGTTTGCTAAGCCTGGCTGAGATTCCCTGAGCCTAGAACAAACACAGCCCTTCCCGGAGCCCTGGAAATCCTAGGCGGCCAGGTTCGGTGGGACGAACAACACTGAGCTCTGGCTCTTTGCAGAACACACAGCAGCGATGAGAATTAGAATAAGAGATGCTGAAAAACCCACGGACATTGTCCTTTAAAAAAAAAAAACAACAACAACAAACCTCCCCGGAGGCTGTGGGAGAGGCGGGGCCCAATTCCCACTAGGGAGTGAGTTGGAGACTTAATTCTTTCTCCTCCTTCCCCCACCGCCCCGCCCCGGGATGCTGAATCCCGCGGGAAAAGCAGAAAAGGGCCATTGCCACTTTAAATGACTCAGGAAGTGAAAGTAGCCCGCCTGACAGTGACAGCGAAAGTGGAACCGGGGCGACGCAGGGGCCGGCGAACGCCGCGATCTTGCCCGGAGCAGCGAGAGGCCGAGCCCGCGGCACAGCGCGGGCCCTTCGGAGCTCGCGGGTCGACCTGGGCGCGGGGAGCGCACCGGGCCGCCGCGCCGGAAGTGCCCGGGACTGCAGAGCAAGCGCAGCGGTTGCAGGTAGCAGTCCGAGCCGGCGGGAAGGCCGTTTGCTCTAGGGCCGGGGCAGGGGTTGCCGGGTGCAGGCGGCAGCGGCGGCCGCGGCCCCGGGTCCTACTCTGAAACGCAGGAAGCGGGTCCCCAAGGAAGAAGTGAGGAGAAAGAAGTGAGGGGACCGCGCGAAGGCGGCGAGCTCTGAGGCCCGGAGGCCTTGGCCGCGTCACGGCACCCACATGGCCTCCGGAGTGGGCGCGGCCTTCGAGGAGCTGCCTCACGACGGCACGTGTGACGAGTGTGAGCCCGACGAGGCTCCGGAGGCCGAGGAAGTGTGCCAAGAATGCGGCTTCTGCTACTGCCGCCGCCACGCAGAGGTGCACAAGCAGAATTTCCTCAGCCACCACCTGGCGGAATACATCCATGGCGCAGAGGTCTGGACTTCGGGAGCCAAGGGGCAGGAGAAGGAAGAAGTTGAGGCCAAAGTGGAGAATGAGACAGAGATAGAAAACGAGGTGGGGGAAGAGAGCGAGTCTGAGGAAGAGAGTGAGTCAGAAGAGAGCGAGACGGAGGAAGAGAGTGAAGATGAGAGCGATGAAGAGAGTGAAGAAGAAAGTGAGGAAGAAATGGAGGATGAGCAAGAAAGCGAGGCAGAGGATGACAACCAGGAAGAAGGAGAATCTGAGGCTGAGGGGGAAACTGAGGCAGAGAGCGAATTCGATCCAGAAATAGAAATGGAAGCAGAGAGAGTGGCCAAGAGGAAGTGTCCGGACCATGGGCTTGATTTGAGCACCTATTGCCAGGAAGATAGGCAGCTCATCTGTGTCCTATGCCCGGTTATTGGGGCTCACCAGGGCCACCAACTGTCCACACTAGACGAAGCCTTCGAAGAACTAAGAGTAAGTATTGGACAGTCAGAGCATAGGCCTAGGAGTCTCATCTCCTGGGTTTCAACTCAGGTGGTTTGGCTGTGACCACATTCACTTTCAGTGTGTCCCTAAAAAGCTAGTTTATTCAACTTGTTGGGGAGCAGTGCTTATTTGCCCTTTTGGATTGAACACCTTTGAGAATCTAATAAAAGCTCTAAATTCTCACCTGAGAAGAATACATTTAAAAAATAATCCAGTGGTCTGTGGATCCCAAGTAAAGTATTCCTTGGGAACTTTCACCCTACTTAAGCCAATTCCCACAGCTTCACTGTTGTTGAGACTAGTGCCTTGACTTAGGGCTCTTGAGAAGGCAAACTTTTTGCCTACTTGGAAACATAGGAAACCATGATTTTGCCAAATGAATTCAAGCAGGTGGCTCCTGAGATAGTGTTTTATGTAGTAACTTCTTGTGTGCCTTGAGTTGCTGTTACGTTCTTCATGTTTCAAACTTGGTAGGAAAGGAAGCTGAGAAAGTGGAGTCCAAATTGAAATGGGGATGGGGGTTCCCATGTCCTCCATGCTTTGCAAGAGGGCAGGACCTTTGCCTGTTTTGGATTTTGCATTCCCCTAAAACAGTGTTTGGCAAGTGGTAGACACTCAATAAATATTTAATGAATGAATGAATTTGCAAATGATTTGCCTTTTATTTATATTGTGGTCATTTATAATCAGTGAGAGAAACTGTTGGAGTACCAGGGAGGAAAGTTTGACTGGGGTGATCAGTTCATTAGTGAATGTTGTCATATTATGATAACTTTTGATTTCCTAAGCAAAGCTTAAAATTGCTCAGATTGGGATGACAAATACTTTGATAATGAAAATGCCTTAAGGGTTTTCCTTTTTTATACATATTTTTTATTGTAAAATACACATTCAGAACGTGTATACAAACATATATACAGTGTAACAAGTATAAAGCAAATACTGATGAAACAGTTTACCTATTATAGTGTAGAAGAACACTTCTGGCTATTATAAACAGTGTTAGTTTAGACATTACTGTTCATGTCTCCTGGTGCACATTTTCATTTATATGGAATATAAACCTAGGAGTGCAATTGTGTCACAGACTGTGCATGTTTTCAGTAGCACTAGATGCTGCCTTCTGTTTTCCAAAGTGGTTGTACCAATTTGCCTTGCCAACCAGAGTGAATAAGAGCCTGTTACTCTTTATCTTTACTAACACTTGTTATTGCACAATATTTAATTTTTGTCAATCTTTTGGGTATGTAATGGTATCTTATTGTGGCTTGAATTTGCATTTCCCTGTTTGCTGATGACTTTAACTATCATTTTTATTTCCTCTTTTGTGAAGTACTCATTCAAATCTTTTGCTTACTTTTTCTTTTGGATTGTCTTTTTCACATTAATTTATAGGCACTTTTAGATATTTGGTTCTGACTTCTTTCTTGTTTACATGGGTAGCAAATATCTTCTCCCACTTTGCGGTTTTTCTTTTTTAATTGTGCCTTGAATAAAAGTTCTTAATTTTAATGTAGTAAAATTTATCAATACTTTCCTTTATAGTAGATGCTTTTTGCATCTTAATTTTTTGTGTGTAGTGGAGGTAGGTGTTCATATTCATTTTTTTTCTCGTGTACTGTAGTCCATAACTGTAGCAGAATTTAGTGACAAGCCCACCCTTTCTGCACCAATCTGTGATGCCACCTGTCATATATCAAGTGCATGTATATGTACAAATCTATTTTCTTGGCTTTTACTGTTCTGTGCTATTAATCTGTTAGTATATTTTTGTACCAACAACATATTTTCTCAGTTGCCATAGCTTTAAAACATGTCTTAATATCTGGTAGAGCTGGTCCTTCCATCTTATTCTTCTACAGGTGTGTCTTGATCATTCTTGACCCTTTACCTTCCTTAGAATCATATCAAGTTCTATAAAAGCCTGGAAGGAATTTTTTGTATGTTATTTTATTGTATTTATAAACCAATATAGGGGGAATTAATACCATTACAACATAAAGTCTTTTGATGTCTTTATTTGGATCTTTTTTTTTTGGCCTCATAATCGTGTGATTTTACTTTTTTTTACTATGTTAATGTGGTGAAATACATTAATTGATTTACCTTTTAAAATAATATTTAAAAGCCAGTAATATGTTCACATGTCTCAAAAGTCACTCTTTCACTGAACCCTGTCCTTTTCACCTGGTTTCTCCAATAATATTGGTAACCACTTTCATTATAGTTTTTTGCTTATTCTTCAAGTGTTTCTTTTTGCAAGTAAAGTCATGTGCATATATATGATTTTATTTCTGTCCCTTCATGTTGTTGCTCTTATTGTTTTTACAATTAGAGGAACCTTGCATTCTGGGATAAACCCAACTTATTATGATGAAGTATCCTTATATATTTTTTTTAAATATACTTTTTAATTTTTTTGAAGGATACTTAGATTACATAAATGTTACATAAAAAATAGAGAGGATTCCCAACCCCTCCCACATTAACAACATCCTTCAATTAGTGTGGTACACTTGTTAAAATTGATGAACACATTTTGGAGCACTGCCACTAAGCATGGATTATAGTTTACATTGTAGTTTACACTTTTTCCTGCACAATTTTGTAAGTTATGACAAGATATATAATGGCTTGTATCTGCCATTGCAATGATATTCAGGAAAATTCCCAAACCCCGAAAATGTCCACATATTACACCTGTTTTTCCCTCTCCCTCCCCTCTGAACCTGCAGTGGCCACTGCCTCCACATCAGTGATAAAAGTTCTTCCATTGCTAGAGTCACAGTAAGTCTCTACTAGAACACCAGTAAGTAGTTCATCATTCATTCCCCAATCCTGAGGATTCTGGATGTCCACTCCACCTCTAATAGAGACAGGGCATAGATCTCATGGGACAGATGGATGGGACTATCTTGCTTGCAGTTGCGGATTCACCCTGTTCCTTGGGATGGTGGTTGTCCATCATCATCTCCTTGTTAGTTGTCTTGGGTAAGTCCAATGAACTGGAGAGTAGGGGTTGCAACTCTATTGAGATTCAGGGCCCAGCTGGCACATGGACAGCACGAAGATTTAAGTCTCTTGGACATACACCTATCAACTCTAGCACTAACTATAGGTTCAAATAGAAGGGGCAAAAGAGCCATGTGTAGGGAAACCACAACTAAGTCTAACTCTGTCATACTGGGGAGCATAAATTCTGAAGTAGGACCCACTAGCAGGGCACCAAACTCCTAAGCTGTCTGCCCTGCCTATAGTGTCCTTATGCTTTTGAATTTGGTTTATTAATTACTTATGGAGGATTTTTTCATTTACATTTATTGGAGAAATTGGCCCATAATTTTACTTTCCTTTATTGTCCTCATGAGATTTTGCTATCAAGGTTACGTTGGCTTCAGAATATGAGTCACAGTATGTTGCTTCTCACTTTCCCTCTCTTTTTTTATTTTTTTTTTTTGAGGATTATGGTTTTTGTTTTTGCTTTTGTTTTTAGGAGGTACAGGGGATTGAACCCGGGACCTCATACATGGCAGCAGGCTCTCAAACCACTGAGCTACACCCGCTCCCCATCTATCATTTCTTAACCCATTTTCTGAAAACTTTTCATGTAGGTTGTATACCTCATGATCCTTGAATACTTAACACTGCCATGTACATTTTCTAAGAACAGGAATATTCACTTATATAACTGCTTTAAGTGCAGTTATCAAGTTGAAGAAATTTAACATTGATATAAAACTTATGTCTGTATTCACATTTTTTCATATGTCCCAATAATGTTCCTTTGTACCTTTACTCCTCCCTTACTAGATCCCATCCAGGATCACGGCATATTGCATTTAATCATCATGTCTTTAGTTGCTCTTTTTTTTTTTTTTCACTTGTGGAACTTATAAACATCAATTTTCCCATCTCAACTACTCCCAAGCTTACAATTCAGTGGAATAAATCATATTCATTCAATATTGTGGAACCTTTACCACCTTCCATTATTAAAACCTTCTCATCTCCCCAAACAGAAACTCTACACCCATTATGCATTTACTTCCCATCCCCACTGCTCCCTACCCCTGGCAACCTGTACTCTAATTTCTGACTCTGTGAGCTTGCATATTCTTTGATATTTTCTTGATAGTTACCACGACACTTATGTTTAACATTCTAAATTTATAACAGCCTTGTTTGCTTTGATACAAATTTACCTTCAATAGTATATACAAACTGTGTTTCTAAACACAACTGCACCCCCATCTTTATGTAGTTCTTGTCACAAATTACATGTTTATAAAAACACTGATTTATCATTACATTTTATGTGTTTGCCTTTTAGATCCTGTAGGAAGTAAAAAGTGAAATTATAAACCAAAAATACAATTAGTACAGGTATTTATATTTACCCATGTCATTACCTTCACTGGAGATCTTTTTTTCTTTATGTGGCTTTGATCTGTTATCTATTGGCCTGTCCTCTTAACCTGCAGAACTCTCTTTAGCATCTCCTTTAGGGCCAGTCTAGTGGTGATGAACTCCCTTAGCTTTTGTTTTCTGGGAATATCTTAATCTTTCCCTCATTTTTGAAAGACAGTTTTGCTGGGTAGAATATTTGGATGACATTTTTTTGCTCTCAGAACTTTAAAGATTTATTTTTTTATTTCTGCTTTTTGTCTCCCCCCCGCCCTCCACTGCGGCGACGCGCTGAGTCAGCTTCACCGGTGAGCGGTGGCCTTGCCCACTCGTGGGCAGCTTGCCCCACTTGCAGGTGGCTCTGCTCTGCTCACGGGTGGCTCTACTCTGCTCGCAGGCAGCTCTGCTCTGCCCGTGGTTGCTTTTGCCCTGTCCACGGCGGCTCTGCCCTGCCCACAGCGGCTTTGCCTTCTCAAGCGGTCTGCCCACCCGGAGTGGCCCTGGGAACCAAACCCAGGGCCGCCCATGTGGTAAACCAGCGCCCTATCCACTGGGCTATACAACCGGCCCCTCAGAACTTTAAATATGTAATCCCACTGCCTTCTTGCCTTCACTATTTCTGATGTGAAATTGGCACTTAAACTTATTGAGGCTCCCTCATATGTGACACATTGCTTCTCTTTTACAGCTTTAAGAATTCTCTCTTTATCCTTGGCATTTGACAGTTCAATTACAATAGGCTGTGGTGTGGGTCTATTTGAGTTTATCCCATTTGGAGTTTGTTGAGTGTCTTGGATATGTGTATACATGTCTTTTGTTAAATTTGGGAAGTTTTCAGCCATTATTTCTATGAGCATTATTTCTGCCCCTTTTTTTTCTTCTGCCTCTGGGACTACTACAATACGTATATTGGTATACTTCATGGTTTCTGTAAAAGTTTGGCATTGTTTATGAATTCCAAAAAAGTTATTGGATTATGTTTGTAAACTGATCCTCAGAGGCATCACTTTAGTTGGTTAAATTATGACTAGGACTTTGATTGGGCCACGTCAGTAGGGCATTGAGTCCATGCCCCTGGGGGCAAGGACACACAGAGAAAAGACATGACAAAGGACAGAAGTTGGGAGTTTTTTTGAGCTGGAGCCTGGGATGTGAACACAAAGGAGAAGAACACAGAGGAATAGAGATGACTCCTTAGACATGGCAGAAACCCGGGGAGAGAGACAGAGCCATTTGCCTGATAGTCTACAGCTGGCCTTGTGGAACAAGCATGGCAGCTGAGCCCAGAGAAAAACTGAGCCCCGGGAAGAGAAGAGCCCAAGAAGCCTGAACTCTTGGCAGATGTTGGCAGCCATCTTGCCCCAACACATGGCAATAGACTTTGGTGAGGGAAGTAACTTATGCTTTATGGCCTTGTGACTGTAAGCTTCTACTCTAAATAAATACCCTTTATAAAAGCTGACAGATTTCTGATATTTTGCATCAGCACCCCTTTGGCTGACTAATACAGTTTCCCACAGGTTCCTCAGGCTCTGTTCACTTTTATCCATTTATTCTTCTTTCTGCTCCTTAGACTGAATTGTCTTATCTTCTAGTTCTCTTATTCTTTTTTCTGCAAGCTCCAATCTCCTGTTGAACACCTCTAGGGAATTTTTAATTTGTTACTGTGGTCTTCAGCTCTGTTTGGTTCCTTTTCATAATTTCCATCTCTCTAATGATATTTTCCTTGTGTTTACCTGTTGTTTTCCTGATTTTCTTTACTTCTTTGTCCATGCTTTCCTTTAGCTCTTTGAGTATATTTAGGATCATTTTTCAAAAGTATTTTTCTGGAATTTCCTGAGTCTGATCCTACTCATTGCTGGTTTCTAATTCTTTAATCTTCTTTTGCCTGGATCATCATTTTCTGTTCCTTTGTTTTATAACATTTTGTTGAAGTTTGGCAATTTTGATATGTTGATGTGTTATCACTGGAATTTAGACTCTGAGGCATCTGTTCAAGCTTGTGTCCAGCTAATGTTATGTCAGAGCTTTCTTTAGTTACTAGGAGCTAACAACAACCTAAATTAATAAATAAATAGATGGGAAATAAAGGAAACCATTTCCCCAGTCTTTCCAGATGGACCTGTGTAAATGCTCTTCTTTAGAGCTCATCCATAATGAGTTTAGAAAATAGCTCTAGACCTCCCTGATCTTCTGTGCATATATCTTGTATTGAATATGTGCATGTAGCCTTAGGAATTCTCCCGTTTACATGGCTCCAAATGTCCCCTCTTCCCTTAGGAAACAATTTCCTTCCTGTCCTGGGAACTGCAGTCTGTGTCCTACAGC
>PVKH010044843.1:0-10563 GCA_004027955.1 Chaetophractus vellerosus | reverse complement strand
TCAGAAGCCATCAGTGACCATTGCTGTTTATGGGGAAGGGACACGTGCCTGGTAAGGGGGCTTGTCCTCTTTTCACTAGGAGGTGTCAGCAAGGGCAGTGCAGCAGCTGTTCCAAGAGTTACTTGGGGGACCATAAAAAGCACAGGTTCCCCCCACCCCCCGCCAAGATTCCGATTCTGAGGCCTGGCCAGGAGTGGCTTGTGTCACTAGGCATTCCCTGTCTCAGCTCTCCAGGTGTCCTCTGGTGGGTCACACAGAAAGGACACTGTAGTGAGGCGCCTTCCCTCCTCTACCATAAGATGCCAAGAAGTGGGACAGAGCAGCCCTCCTTGGTTAGACAGCAAGCAGTTTTGTATGTATTTTAACTTTTTGAATAGGTAATAAATGCATATGGTTCAAAAATCAAAATGAGATAGAAAGAAATTCGTTAAGAAGTCTTGCTCCCACCCCTGAACTTTCCACTTTGCTTCTCTACAGGTTACCGCTTTCATCACTTTCTCTATGTAAATTCAAGAAAATACAAACATTTATTCTTATTTTCACCCCCTTTCTAACACAAAATATAACATACTATAGAAACTGTTTTACACTGTATCTTTGCTTAAAAATATATTATGGGATGATATATGGGAGCCCTGTATGTTTTGTTTTGTAAGCTCACAACTTTTACTGTACACTTACTTTTTATCTATGTTCACGTATGAAATGATATATTTAAAAAAAAAACTTTAGGAGGTACTGGGGATTTTAAAAAATGTACTGTATACATATCTTTTTAAAAAATCATACAATATGTTACACAATATATTTGGTTCATAGTAATGCAGTCATACAGTATTTGTCCTTTTTGTGCTTTGCTCAACATAACGTCCTCCAAGTTCATCCATGTTGTCATATGCTTTACGACTTCATTTCTTCTTACAGCTGCAAAATATTCCATCATCCACAGCTTTTTTTATACATTCATCGGTTGGTGGACAGCTGGGTTGTTTCCATCTTTTCGCAATAGTGAATAATGCCGCCATGAACGCCGGTGTGCAGATGTCTGTTCGTGTCACTGTTCTCAGTTTATCTGTGTATATACCCAGTAGTGGTATTGCAGGGTCACATGGCAAGTCTATATTCAACTTCTTTAGGAACTGCCAGAGATACCGGGGATTGAACCCAGGACCTCGTACATGAGAAGCAGGCATTCAATCACAACCACTGAGCTACATCTGCTCCTCAATGGGAGTTGGTTTTTTTGTTTGTTTTGTTTTTAGGAGGTACTGGGGATCAAACCCAGGACCTCATACATGGGAAGTAGGTGCTCAACCATTTGAGCTACATTTGCTCCCAATAAATTATTTTTAAAATGAAAAAAAATTCAACTGTTGAGCATATATATAAATATTTTATATATATATTCTGGATCTTTTCATATCAGTACCTGACATCCTCTCTCCTTCTCTTTCTCTCTATCTCTCTCCTTTTACAGCTGTAGAGTTTTCTACTGTGGGGATTCACCATAGTTTATTTAGCCTTGCACTGTCTACTATAGTAGCCATTAGCCATATAGGGTTGGTTAAATTGAAACTAATTAAAATTATGAAAAATTTAAATTCATTTCCTCAGCACTAGTTACATTTCTAGTCCTCAATAGCTACATGAAGCTAGTGGCTACCAGATTGTACAGCGCAGATAGAGAATGTTTCCATCATCACAGAAAGTTCTATTGGACAGTGCTGGTTTATCTGATCCCCTATAACTGGGCATTTGGTTTGTTTCCAGTCTTTAGGCATTTCAGTGATGATGAAGCTCAGCCCTGGGATGCAGAAGAGCTGGGTAAGAGCTTCCCTGGGAGTTCTGGGCCTTCAATTTCAGACCTTGCAACCTCAGAGGCTCCTGCAAGAGGAGGGCTTTTGGATTTGGGGCAGAGACTTGACTGGGGCCTTGAAGGGAGGGTTCCCCCTTAAGGTTAGTCCTCTTGCTCAAACCCAGCCCTCCACTCCTTCCATCTAGGCCTGCCGAAACTCAGCTGTGTCTTCTTTCATTCAAAATTTAGCAAATAGTTCTTGACCAACTTAGTACCAAGCCCTGTGATGGAGATACAGGGACAGAAAATATACCATTCCTGCCTTGGAGAAACCCACAGACCAAAGAAAGAGAGATCATCACTTGCTCTGTGACAAGGACTTTCAGAGGCCTTACCAAAGATCGAAAGGCCTGATAATACCCCATGTTAATGAGGAGGTGGGAAAACAGGCAATCTCATCCATTGCTGGGGAGGAGTGCAAACTGGTGCAAACATTTTGGAGGGCAATTTGGTGAAATCTGTTAAAAAATTTAAAGCATATAACCTCTGATCCAGCAATGTCATATTTATAAATTTAGCTTGCAAATATGCACATTAGTGCAAACAAATACACGCACTAAGATGTTCCCTGCAGGCTGCATTGTTTGTAGTAACAGAAAGTTGGAACAACCTAAATATTCACTAGGAGGGGAACAGTGAAGTAAATTATGACACACCCATCTGATGGAAGACTTTGTATAGGCGGATATATTAAGTGAAAAGAGCAAGGTGCTGAACAGTGTGGAGTATACATGCCCAAAATATCTCTGTAAAGATATAATAAAAACAAACAAAAAACAGCAAACAAAAAAAACAAACCAAAAAAACCCACACAACTGTTCAGAGTGGTTGCCTATGGGGAGAATGGAGGACAGGGAGGCAGTTTGGCAGGAAACTTGATTTTCACTGTACATGCTTTTGAGCTTTTTTTTTTTTTAAACTGTGTACATGCATTACTTTTTTTTTTTTTTTTTTTAAACTGAGGCACCAACTGAGTAATGGTGAGCAGGAAGGGAGAGGGAAGAGGTTCCTGGGGAGATCGGCTCAGTCATCTGAGCCCCCAGTGTCCCCAGTGGCTGAACAATCCCTATATCGGAGGTGACAAGGCGACAACAGTCCAGAAATGTCACTCATGCTGCGACTCCATCTCCATCACCACTGGAGGCCTCTGCCTATCTTGATTGTCATACCATCTGTACCCAGCAGGGGGAAGCTCAGACCCACCAAAGCGTTGGTTTCCAACCTACTAGGAAGGATCCCTTCTAGGATTTCCTCCTCTGTGGACCCATGATTGGAAAGATGCTTCCTGCTAAGCAGACCAAATTTATTAGGTAATAATTGATTAAAATCTCTTCCTTTCCTTTATAACGCACAGTGCTGATCAGCATGTGTGCGCGAGTTTTTGTAGGCTGTCTGAGCTGATAAGGTTCCACCCACGAGGTCCTAGCCTAACCCAGACTTATTTGCACCAGACCTTCGGGGGAGGTGGTGGTTAGCAATGGCCTGAGGACCCCCAGGGATTGAAGATGCAGGTTGGCTTCCCGCTCAGATTTTCAGCTGCCCCCACTCCCACCCTTCTTGTCTCCCCTCAGAGAAGTAATTTTGGGCAAGAGGAATATTGAACACCTGGCCCCGGATGCTGACTTGTGGCAGCCACTCTCTCAGATATGTTTAGAGTCTGCTCCTTGCTAGCAAGAGTGCCCCAAGGACAAGGACTCTTCTGTCCTGCCACAAGTTCCCCAGAAACAAGCACAGTGCATGCCACATAGCTGGTGCTAAGGTTTGTTGTTGAATTGAGACAGCCATTAACCCCATCAGCAATTAAAATAGTATCTTGTTTTTTTTGTTTTGTTTTGTTTTGTTTTTAAATAAGAGGTCCCAGCAGCTAAGCCCAAGGGCAAGAACCAGACTCTGGTCTGTCCCAGGCTGGAGGTGAGGACAGTGGATGAGGTATAGATGGACTTTCCAGCATGCCCAGGAAAACCCTGCTTTGACTCACCTTGGGGGTCCCTGGCCAGGACATGAAACAAGTGACCTCATCTCTTACACCTCAGGACCTGGTGACCTTGGTAGCTAAAAGGTTTAAATCAGGTTAGCTCAGAGGAAATGGCTGGCACATCCTAGGACCTTCCTCCAGATGAGCCAGTTCCTTTACAGCTCCTGCTTACACTCCTGTCAGTGGTCTTGAACAATTTGGGAGGGAGGGGTGGCAGGAGGAGGAGGCCAGAGGGGAGGGGACACTTCTGGCCCCTCACCTGGCCTAGAGGAAATCTGGGCTAATTCAGTGGGCTCTCCCTCCTCCATGCCCTGGTAGTGCAGGAAGGGGGTCCCCACAAATTAAATAACAGGAGCAAGTGAAAGGAAAGGACCTCACATTCAGGTTGGAAACTGTACCTCAGTCCTGGGGTTCTAACTACCCCCCTCCCCTCATATTCTCTCATCCTTTTAGTCCACCCTGCATGGGGCAGGCGGGACAGTAGCTCCAAGGTGGTGTAGAAGGAGCCCTGGATTTTGGAAGTGGACAGACAGGAGGCCCTTTTCTGCCCTTTATTAACTGTGTGCCCTTGGAGTCACTTAGCAGCTCTCAGCCTCAGTTTCCCCATGTCTAAAATGAGAATATCAATACCTACCTTCCCCAGCCATTGTCAGGCTGAATGAGAGATGAGTCCAGGAAATGTTTCTGAAATTGGTGGACATCAGAGATTGTTATTCTCTAAGGTGAGAGGAACCCAAGGGTCTCTGGAGATGACAGCGTGAAGGAAATGTTTTTTCTTCTCTGTGGCGCCTCCTCCTTCCCCAGCCCCGCCATTGGCTTTAGTTCTCCCTTCCCAACCCCTGCGCTTCTTTTTGGGACCGCCTGGGTGGTTCCCAGCTTTTCACAGCCTGCCTTTTTCCATGGGCGCCTCCACCCTAAAAATCACTGGAGATGCCGACGCAAGCGCAGAGTTGTTCGAGGGTGGGACAGGTGGCGGGGGTCTCGGCTTGTCTGGGTCCGCGCCCCCCTACCCACCCAGCCCCGCCCGCTTTGGGGTTCTCATTTGTAGATGGCTCCCTGTGGTCCTCAGCTCATCCCTGGGCTAAACAGGAGAGAAGAGAAACAAGGGGTGGGGGTCCTGGAAGGGGGTTCTCACATTCGCTGCCGCGGGCCCAAGAGGAGGATCCAAGCCCCTGCGCCCCAGCGCCGCCCCACCAGGTGTCTCCCAGCCGTGCTCGCGGTTGCTGACGATCCTCTACGCGGAGGTTTGCCCCCTCGGCTCCCCTGGCCGGGACCCCCTTTCCCCAGACCCCGTCTATCCCGCGTCTCAGAGCCGGCGGGAGAAAGCGGTTCTAGGACCCGGAGGCGCCGCGGAGCGCGCCGCCGCCTCTCGCCCGGTCTTTGCCGCCTCCCGTTCGGGCAGGTGAAGCGGCGCCTGCCGCCCCCTCTGCGGCAGGTGGACCGCGGCGGCCGCCCCCTCCCCGACGCGCCATGGCCGCGGTGGACCCCCGGCCGGCGCCCGGTGCTCGCCCCCTCCCTCCAGCCCGCCCCCCTGGGGCCGGGTGCGGCGCGGCGGCGGCGGCGAAATGCGGTTTGCGCGCTCGGGGAGAGACAGCAGAAGTTCGAAAATCGCCGCGGGGGGAGCCTGCGCCGCAGCTTCCTGCCCCCGGCCCAGCCCTCTGGCCCCCGCGGCCTGCAGCCTGACTTCCTCCCTGCACCCTGCAGCTCGCCGCCCGGCGCCCTCGGACGGGGCCGCCCCGAGGGGACGCCGCGCCCCGGCCCTGGCGCGACGCTGAGCCGAGCGCTCGCCGCCGCCAAGCCCCCCGCCGCCGCCGCCGCGAGCCGCGGCCCCGCTCAGCCCCCAGGCCGGGAGCTCCGTCCCCCGCCCCCGGAAAGCTGGATTTCCGAGGCTGGAGGCGCCTGGCCGACTGGGTGGGGACCACCATGGGCAACGCGGCCGGCAGCGCCGAGCAGCCCGCGGGCCCCGCCGCGCCGCCCCCCAAGCAGCCGGCGGCCCCCAAGCAGCCGATGCCCGCGGCTGGGGAGCTGGAGGAGAGGTTCAACCGGGTCCTGGTGAGTGTGACCCGGGGGCGCGCAGGGCGCAGGCGGGGCGCGGCCGGGGCTCCGCACGCGTGGCGTCCCCGGGGGCTCAGGTGCAGCTTGGCGATCCCGGGGTGGGAGTGACAGTGGCTTCTTTCAGAGTGACTTAGCACTCTCCCAAATAAACTTTCTTCTGCGACCGCCCAGTCTCCCTCCCCAGCCCCCGGCCCCCACCCCCACCCCCCAGCGCGCTCCTAGGTCTAAAGGTCTTAAATAAAAATGTCCTCTGAGGAAGTTGGGAGATGAGGACACAGGGGTCCCGAGGCACCCCTTTCCCCACTGACGCGGGCCCAGCCACCGGGTGCAGAGCTGGAACATCCGCCGGTCTGCGAGTCAAAGACCGAAGGGGTTACTTTTAACCTCCTGGGAGTGGAGATGGAGTCGACGGGTTTGGGTCCTGATTTGTTGGGTGTCTGGGCTGCTGGAAGTTGGGTTATTGCATCGTGTAGCGGGGGCGCCTGCATTTTTTCACCCCGCAGCCCCCATATCAGGGAGAGGTTGCCAGTGGGTCCTTATCTTGGGCAGCCTTTCCCACCCACTGAAGGAATTATGGTTAGGAAGTGCGGGTCACCACCAGACCCGCTGGTCACTCTTGCTTAAGGTGGAGGGAAAGTGTAAAGTCCCCAAGCCCTCCCCCAGTCGCTTGCCTGGGGTCTTGGGGACTATGCCCCTGGGAAGGGAGCTCTTAGCTCAGGCTGAACCCAGGAGTGGTCAGGACGTGTGTAGTGCCTTAGGGGGCTCCAGAGCAGAATCAGGGGGTCCCATGGGGGATGGGGAGGGTGGGAGACAGCAGTGGGGAGGGGCAAAGGCCACTCATTCTCACTTCCCCCTCCCTTTACCAGCCCTTCCCTAACTAATTGCCTGGTGGCCTGTCTGCTGTCCGCCTTCCCTGCTGGACACTAAGTGACAGGCGAATAGGGCATACTTTTCCCCAGAGGCGCTTCCCAGTCTGAGCAGGCCAGCAATGCAGGTCTGAGGGTGAGGGCCCGCAGAGCGGACGGGCGGTGGTGGCCAGTGCTCAGTTTGTCCCCACTCCAACTCCTTGACATCATTTCCCCTCCTCTGGCCAGTCATTTGGTCACACTTGCCAGACCCTCTGCATGTTCCCAAAAGGCAGCCTCCTAACAGTGGCTGGAAATCTTGGCTGCTGCCCGTTCCCAGGAGAAAGCTAGATGAGGGTCTTGGAAGAGCTAGCTGCTGTGTGGTAGGGGTGGGGTGAGGGACACCTGACTGCCTCATTTCTCCTCTTGCCCCCACTCTCCCCTTCCCAAACCCAGGGCCTGGCATAGCTGAGCTGAGCTGAGCAGATGGGTGTCTAGGTGGGGGGTAGGGGAGAATGAGGAGATACAGCTCCTGGGGGCCAAGTGGGAAGCCTGATCCCCCACCAGCCTGCCTGGGGGGACCTAGGTTGTCTCTCCCCTCAAGTCCTTGTCTGTGGTTGCTGGGGAGGGGCCCCTCCCAGGCACGCTGGTGGGGAGGAGCTATGTGACTAACTCAGACCCGTGGAAAACCCAAAAGTCAAATGGAGAGTGAGGTTTTTGATGGCTGTGTAGGACGTTATTGCCCGGCTTGGATTTGTTGCTGGAACTCTGATTGGTTGAGTCTGCCACTCATTGCCACTGGGAGTCCTAGAGTAGCAGGCAGTGGTCGGGGGGAGGCCCAGAGATGAGTTTAGGGGGACCCTTGTGGGTAAAGGGGCAAAGGCTGGGTGGACAGCCAGGGCAGCAGCACCTGCTGGGAATCCCTTCCCACCCCAGCCCCCAGAAACCCCAGCATGTTTGCACTTCACCCTCTTCCTGGGGAGGGGTCAGCCTGTCCCCCACCCTGTTGCGAGCGGTACATACACAAGGTCACTTGGTTGAGAAAGGACATACGCAAGGTCACTTGGTTGTCTCCTCGTACTCCCCACCAGCCAGGGCCATGGCCCAGCTGCCCAGAGTGAAACATTGAGCTAAACCCACAGACCTGGCAGTGGGTGTGGCAGGCCAGATGGGGTCCTGCAACACCACAGTGAGTGTCGGGAGGGAAAGAGCCTTAGATTGCCGAGCAGGATGGGCCCACCACTCTCAAGGACCCCCCCCCCAGTCTTAATGGGAGAAGCATAGCCCACCCCCTGGGGCTCTGGTCAGATGGCCTCAAGGAATCCCTTCATTCACTTTAACCCCAGGTGGGGAGCAGGGTCCTGAAACTCCAAACCACTCCTCCTCTTCTGGCTATGGGACCCCTCTCCTGCCATGGGTGTGGGGTGCCCTCACCAAGGCCCATAGCCAGAGATGCAGGGAGCCCATGCAAGGGTGGGTAGTGAGGGGCTACCTTTCTGAGGAGGCTGGGAGAGAGAGGGGTGTCCCTACTTAAAATAGTGGTGGGGAGAAGGAGCAGGTTGAGCCAGGGTTTCCGGCTGCTGCCTTAGCAACAGTGGAGGAGGGACGGCTGCCCAGCTACAGGGGCCTGCTGCCATGGGGGTGGGGTTGGGGGTGGGGGGAGGAACCAGCCAGCCGCCCTCCCCTCTTGCCTCTCCTGTGCCCATGCTGAGGCTGGGTGCTGAGATAGCAAGGCACTCCTTCCAAGCCTGCCTGACAGTGAGGTGAAGGATACCCCTGATCTGTCAGGGCAGGGAGGAGCCAGTAACCTTGGGGTGGAAGGTTTTGAAACCACCTATCAAGGCAGAGGGATCCAGGGAAGGTGCCAGGCATGGCATGTGTGAGGCCGAGGGTGATGATGGCACCCAAGAAGAGGCTGAACCATTTGGAGGGGAATTTGCCCGTTGGGGGCCTAGCATCCTAGGGTGCTTCTATTTTTTTTGGTTTTTACTTATATATTTTTTTCTAGGGTGCTTTTAGTATGTTCCCTGGGGATCTGGGTACTCGGCCAGGCTGTGTGGGGAGGTCAGAGCAGCCCCAGGCTGGTGTGTGCCCTGGGAGTCTTGCTGGTGAAGGGCAGGGTAGGTGGTGAAGGGCAGGGTGGATGTCTCCATTCCACTGGCCTACAGCTGAGGCCCTTCCTCTTGGGCCAGCTCCCTTCTGGGAGGGGCCAGATGGGGGGAATGTAGCTGTGGGGTAGCTCAGGCCCTGTGTGTCTCACATCTCTGGGGTGTCTCACATGGAGTGTCCCAAAGAGACTGTAGCCTTGTGATCAGATGCTGGACAGGGCAGAGCCATGGGTGACAATCCCAGCAGGCAGGGCTGGCCCATGCTGACCCTGGAAATCCAGGGAAGTGGTGGCTTGATTCACAGTGGCATCTAGGACTGGAAGGCAAAGAGCTGGTGAGATGGGCAGGAGCAGGTGGGGCCATTCTTGGCTGGGAACATGGAGCCTTGGAAGGTGGCCCGGGCTGCCCTGCCTCTGAGGGGGGCAGGGGTTACTCAGGGGAAAGGCAGGGTAGCTTCCCGGGCTTTGTGCTTATGAAGTCTGGGGGTTGAGTTTTGTCTTTGCCACTGTGTGACCTTGGGCAAGATACTTAACCTCTCTGAGCTTCAGTTTTCCTTAGGTGTAAAAAGAGAATAATAATGGTATTTGCCAGCTTCCTTGGACTGTGGAGGGGATTCAATCAAAGTGTGAACCCAGAGTGCTTAGCACGGTGCCTGGCACACAGTAAGTGCTCAATAAGCGCTCTCCATGTGAGGAAGGGGTGATGGTGATGCTGAGCCCTCCTCTCCATTTGGGCCCCTTGGAAGTGAAGGAGCGCAGACCCGGCCTCTCCCCTCCCCCAGCTCCATTACCAAGACCACCGGAGGTTGCTGCGCACCCTCGAGGAGGGCCCATCTTTGGCCATCACAGACCAGGCTGCCCTCCTGCCATCAGGCAGGTCAGCAACAGTGAGACCTAAACCGAAAACTGCCTGGTGGCCGGAAACCACGAGAGGGAGGGCCTACTCTCCTGGAGGGTGGGGCCGCAGCGGTGCTAACGGTAGCTAGCACTGTGTGCCTGGGGAGGGGGAGGGGAGGCCTCCACTTCCCCCTGAGGTGGGGGGGGTTCCCCAGTGAGTAAGAGCTTGGTGTGGGCAACAACAGGAAGCGTAGGGTGCTGGGTGGCAGGAAGTGGGGCTGGCTGTTCCTGGTTCCTCAGATGGGGGCTTGGGCAAGGCTGTCTGCAGAAGACCTTTGGGGGGCCAGGACCCATGTACCTCGTTGTGGCATCTCCCTCGCTGTTCCTTTCCCCGAGGAATCGGAGTCGCCTTACCAACTTACTAGCTACATCACCTTGGGGAAGTGACTTATCCACTCTGTGCCTCAGTTTCTCGTCTGTAAAATGGGTACACCTTGTAGACCTGTTGGTGAGGTTCAATTGAGTTACTAGATGTAAAGCACTTAGCGTGGCACCTGGCACAGAGAAAGTGCCATGGGAGTAAAGATGACTGGTTGTTCTCCTGACAGCCTGCATTACACGGGCAGTGCCTGCTGTACTGGCTCCCATCCTGCTGGCCCTCGTCCCTGCCGTGGGGACCCTTGGACCCCGACAGGAGAAGCTGTTGGCTTTTAGGGGACCTCATTACCTAATCCTAGGTCACCCCACAGTCCTCCTCTAAGCCTGGGATTGCTTTATAAAATCCCCAGAAAATCTGTGTACCGGAATTTTAAAAAGTGGATAAAATTGATTGTTTTGGGAGATGCTCGAGAGCACTGAAACCAAGACTGAGGCCACACAGAGGTGGGGG
>PVKH010044842.1:0-10562 GCA_004027955.1 Chaetophractus vellerosus | reverse complement strand
TAATGGTTTGAGTTTGATTTAATTATGAATTCCAAAAATATAGATTAGATTATGTTTGTAAGCTGGTCTGTTCATCTGGGCATGATTGAGTTGTGAGTAGGGCGTTATCTGCCACGTCAGTGAGACGTTGAGCCCCGCCCCTCGGTGGGCGTGGTCTCAAGTATGGAAGGCTAGATTGAGAGAAGCAGAGATTTTTGGAGAAGCAGATTTGAGAAGCAGTTCTGATGTTGGAGTGAGCCAATCGCCGGATAAGCTACAGCTGGCCTTGTGGAGAGACGCAATGCAGAGAGTCTCATAGTCTTCAGCTGAACTCATGAAGGAAACAGAAGTTAAGCCCGGAGAGAAACGCAGCCCTGGGAACAGAGGAACCCGGAAGCCTGAACCCTGGAGACGTCGGCAGCCATCTTCCTCCAACACGTGGACCTTGGTATGGGAAGAAATTTATGCTTTGTGGCCTGGTAACTGTAAGCTTCTACCCCAAATAAATACCCTTTATAAAGGCCGACCAATCTTTGGTATATTTCAAAAGGCACGCCTTTGGCTGACCAAAACACATGTATGCACCTAATCAGGGCACCTCAAAATACATGAGGCAAACACCAGAAAGACTAAGTGGAGAAACAGGTGCCTCTAGAATTATAATGGGGGAATTTAATACACCATTATAACTATTAGACAGACCATCTTGACAGAGAATCAATAAAGAAACAAAGACTCTGAATAATACATTAGAAGAACTGGACCTGATAGACATATACAGAATGCTACACCCAAATACAGCGGGATATACATTCTTCTCAAGTGCACATGGATCATACTCAAAGATAGGCTACATGCTAGGCCACAAAACAGCTCTCAATGAATTCAGAAAGATTAAGATTATACAAAGTAATTTCTGTGACCACAATGGAATAAAATTGGAAAGCATTAAGGGCCAAAGAACTAAATTAGGCACAAAGATGCGGAAGTTAAATAACACACTCTTACACAAACAGTGGGTCAAGGAGGAAATCTCAAATCAGTAACTACATTGAAATGAATGAAAATGACAAAACAACATATCAAAAACTATGGGATTCAGGAAAAGTTGTACTGAGAGGGAAACTGATATCCATAAATGCATATATCAAAAAAGAAGAGCTAAAATTGAAGACCTAACTGCACACCTAGAGAAACTGGAAAAACAACATCAAACTAACCCCAAACATAGGAGAAAGAAGGAAATAACAAAGAATAGAGCAGAACTAAATGAAATACAAAATGAAAAAGCACTAGAAAAAGTAAACAAAACCAAAAGCGGGTTCTTTGAGAAGATCAATAAAATTGACAAACCCTTAGCCAGACTAACAAAGAAAAAGAGAAAGCAGATGCAAATACATGAAATAATAAATAAGGAAGGGGATACCACCATTGACCTCACAGAAGTAAAGAGTATCATAAGAGGATACTTTAAAAAATTATATGACAACAAGAATGATAATTTAGAGGAAATGGAGAAATTCCTAGAAACTCACAAGCAGCCTATGTTGATGAAAGAAGAACCTGATGAACTCAAAAGTCCAATTACAAGTAAAGACATAAACTCAGTCATCAAAAACATCCCAACTGGGATGCGCCTGTGGCTCAAGGGGTTGGGCTCCCATTTACCATATGGAAGGGCCCGGTTCTATTTCTGGGGCCTCCTGGTGAAGGCAATCCAGCCTGTGTGGCTTGGTGAGCTGACAGCCCATGCGGCTCAGTAAGCTGGTGCAGGAAGATGACACAACAAAGGGAGAAAAGTAGACACAGAAAAACACACAGCAAATGGACACAGCAAGCACAAGCAACAAGGGGGAGGGATAAATAAATGAAATAAATCTTAAAAAAAAATGTTTCATGATTTAAAAAAAAAACAAAACAAACAAACAAAAAAACACCTCCTAACTAAGAAGAGCCCAGGACCAGACTGCTTCACAGGTGACTTCTACCAAACATTTCCAAAAGAAAAAACATCAATCCTGCTTAAGCTGCTCCGAAAAATAGAAGTAGAAGGAACATTGCCTAATTCATTCTATGATGCCAACATTACCCTAATACCAAAGCCAAACAAAGATGCCACAAGAAAGGAAAAATTACAGACCAATCTCTCTAATGAACCTATATGCTAAAATCCTTAACAAATTAATTGCTAATTGCACTCAACAATATATCAAATGAATTATGCACCATGACCAAGTGGGTTTCATCCTAGGTATGCAAGGGTGGTTCAACATAAGAAAATCAATAAATGTAATAAATCACACAAAAAGACTGAAAGAAGAAATCACATGATCATCTCTACAGATGCAAAAAAAGCATTCGACAAAATACAGCATTCTTTCCTGATAAAACACTGCAAAAGATAGGAATAGAAGGAAAGTTTCTGAACATGATAAAGGGTGTATATAAAAAACCCACAGGTAACATCATCTTCAATGGTGAAATCCTCAAAGCTTTCCCTCTAAGATCGGGATCAAGAAAAGGCTGCCCATTATCACCGCTCCTATTTAACATTGTATTAGAAGTAGGTGCTCGAGCACTGAGACAAGAAAAAGATATAAAAGGCATCCAAATTGGAAAGGAAGAAGTGAAAATTTCACTATTTACAGACGACATAATCCTATATATAGTAAGCCCTGAGAAATCTACAACAAAGCTTCTAGAACTTATAAATGTATTCAGTAAAGTTGCAGGCTATAAGATCAATGCTCAAAAATCGGTAGTATTTCTGTACACCAATCACAAGCAATCAGAGGAGCGAATCAAGAAAAAAATACCATTTACAATAGTAACTAAAAGAATCAAATATCTAGGCATAAATTTAACTAATCATGTAAAGGACTTATATACAGAAAACTACACAACACTGTTAAAGGAAATCAAAGAAGACTTAAATAAATGGAAGAATATTTCCTGTTCATGGATAGGAAGGCTGAACATCACTAAGATATGTACCCTATCCAAAGTAATATACAGATTTAATGCAATTCCAATAAAAATCAACACAGCATTTTTTAATCAATTGGAAAAACTACAAAATTTATTTGGAAGGGTAAGAGGACCCAAATTACCAAGGACATATTGAAAAAGAAAAATAAAATTGGAGGTATCACACTACCTGACTTTAAAACATAGTACAAAATTACAGTGGTCAAAACTGCATGGTATTGGCGCAAGGACAGAATTACTGACCAATGGAACCAAATTGAGAGTTCTGATACAGATATTCGCAAATACAGTCATCTGATATTTGACAAGGCCACCAAGCCCACTCAACTGGGAGAGAATGGCCAGTTCAACAAATGGTGCTTGGACAACTGGATATCCATATCCAAAAGAATGAGAGAGGAAAATCATCTCATACCTACACAAAAATCAACCCAAATGGATCAAAGATCTAAATATAAGAACCAAGACCATAAAGACCTTGGAAGATAATGAAGGGAAGTATCTACAGGACCTTGTAATAGGAAATGGTTTCATGAACTTCACACCCAAAGCACAAGGAGAAAATGAAAAAATAGATAAATGGGATCCCCTCAAAATTAAACACTTTTGTACCTCAAAGGATGTTATCAAGAAAGTAAAAAGGCAGCCTAACCAATGGGAGAAAATATTTGGCAACCATATATCTGATAGGAGCCTGATATCCTGCATATATGAAGAGATCCTACACCTTGAAAATAAAAAGTCAAACAACCCATTTTAAAAATGGGCAAGTGACCAGAAAAGACACTTCTCCAAGGAAGAAATACAAATGGCTAAAAAGCACATGAAGATGCTCAACATCACTAGATTTTAGGGAAATGCAAATCAAAACTACAATGAGATACCATCTTATACCCATTAGAATGGTAGCTATCAAAAAAACAGCAGACTCTAAGTGTTGGAGAGGATGTGGAAGAATAGGAACGCTCATCCTCTGCTGGTGGGAATGTAGAATGGTCCAGCCATCATGGAGGACAGTTTTGCGGTTCCTCAAAAAACTAACTATAGAACTTCCATATAATCCAGCAAATCCATCGCCGGGTATATACTCAGAAGAATTGAAAGCAAAGACATGGCAGATACATGCACAGCAACATTCATAGCAGCATTACTCACTATTGCCTAAAGTTGGAATCAACCCAGTGCCCATCAACAGATGAATGGATAAACAAAATGTGGTACATACATATAATGGAATGTTACTCAGCTGGAAGAAGGAATAAAGTGCTAAAACACGGGATAACACAGGTGAATCTTGAGGACCTTCTGTAGAGTGAAACAAGCCAGGCATTGAAGGATGAACAGTACATGACCTCACTGATATGAATTACGGAAACTGGGCAGTCTCAGAGCTATTGTCTGGAAGATAGATTTACAAGAAATAGAAAGAGAGGAGGAAGTTGTGAGCCATCACCCATACAGACGTAATATATGGTAAGGTGAAAGAGTATAGTTGTGTATTGAAGAGATAGGACAGAAGAGTAGTGATATTATTGGGTTGGGTGGTGCAGGGTTGACAAGTGGGTAGATTGTGAAGGGTACATTGGCGGTTCCAGGGTAATGGGCGAAGGTTTGGGAGTGGGACCAGGTGAACACTGGGGATTTGTAGGTATGTGGTTGAAAGTACAAAATGGGGAATGCTCTTATGGCAGTAGGACAAGGAAGGGTTACTGGTTTAGGTTGTTGTATGGGGGGGCAGTAGGGATGGGGTGTGCCTGGAGCAGGCTTCTGGGGAGTGTGTGAGTGATCATCTGTCATAATGTGTTGTATCAGTGGGTGGAGACCCACATAATGAGCGGAAAGGAGTTGGTCTCCCATCCTTGGGAAGACTGATTTGTTCACAAATAGACAGGTGGGAGTCTCTCGAGAGTATGGGCATTTCCCAATAGGGAAGGACAAACCAGTGTGTGAAGACTTCAGTCTTGTTGCATGTAACTATGAATATTGTCATCCAAGGAGTGAAGCCAGGGGGTCACCGTAGGCCCTGAAGGGAGGGGGAGAGAGGAATAGAATAGATTGAACAGCGGATATTGAGTGGGCAGTGGGCAGTGGAAGTGTTCTACATGATCTTACAATGATGGACACAGGATATGGTAAATATCATCAAAATTTATAAGTGTTTGGTCTAAAATGTAAACCATAATGTAAACCATTGACCATGTTTAGTAGCTATGTTTCACTATTTGTATATCAGTTATAACAAAGGTACCATCCATATATAAAAGGTATTAATATGGGGGGGAGGAAAGGGGGAGGATGTTGGGATATGAGAGTCTCCTATATTCTGTATGTGGCTTTGCTGTGACCTAAAACTTCTTTGAAAACAAAATGAAAAATAGTGAGACACTGGGGAATGAGCAGGGGAAGGTGCCACGGTACAGACAGGACACCAGATATTGCGGTGATGAGGGACAAAATGTCAAAAAAAATTTTTTTTAATAATTTTTTTTTAAATATCCCTATCTTTTATTTTTAGTTTTTTACAATTTTCATGTATTTTGTCTCTTATATTTAGACTTATCATTGTTGTTTCATTTTCCTATTAATTGTATTCAGCTATTGTAATGGCTTCAACTTTGAAGAGGCTTTCGATCACAGAAGGGTTACAACTGGGGTGGGGGAGCATCCTTGGTGTGGGTTGTCAGGGATGGGGGATACATGGGAGGAAGTTCACCTGAGCATAAATATAAGGTATATAAAAATGTTCAGGGGGCCGGCTGTAGCTCAATTGGTAGGGCGCCGGTTTACCACATGGGAGGCCCCGGATTCGGTTCCCGGGGCCTCCTTGAGCGGGCAGACTGCCTTGAGAAGGCAAGCTGCCATGGGCAGGGCAAAAGTTGCCGTGGACAGGGCAAAAGCCTCTGTGAGTAGGGCAAAGCCGCCATGGGCAGGGCAAGCCACCACGGGCAGGCAAGGCCGCCACCCAATGAGCTGACTCGGCGGGTTGCCACAACGGCGGGGAGGCAAGCAGACACAGAAGAATGTAAAAATGAACACAGCAAGAACAAGCAGAAGGGGGGGGGATATAAAAAAAAAAAAACCTATGGAGGGGAGAAAAATGTTCAGATGTTCATGGGACATTGTCACAGTTGGTGGAGACTCACACAATAAACAAGAGAATACTGAATTCCCATTGGAGAGCTCTGCCAAATTCTCTAAGGGAGCAGCAACAGTCCCCCAAGTGCAGGGGCAGGAACTGGCAAAGGAGGAGGATCCACTGATGAGCCCTTGATATTGATGACTAGGCTTACGTGTTCTTCCTCTTGAAATTGAAAGTTAGCCTATTGTTATAGGGTACCTAAGGTTTGCCTCCTGAGAGCCTCCTTGCTGCTCAAATATGGTCTCTCTATAAGCCAAACACAGCATATGAATGCATTACCTTCCCCCCAGCATGGGACATGATTCACGGGGATGAGCCTCCCTGGCACCGAGGGATTGTTACCAAGCACCAACCAGCAATGCAACTGGAAATAGACCTGAATAAAAGGGGGAAAAGGGAAAGACAAATGGGTTTATATGGCTAAGAGACTTCAAAGTGAGTTGGGAAGTCATTCCAGAGGTAACGCTTACGCACATCTCAGCAGGATCTCATAGACTTCCAAGGTGGATGCCACCCAAATAGTGGGGCTCCTTCAGGCTCTGGAGACACCAAGGTCCTGTAGTCAGGGCGGATAACTCCGGAGTTTGGTGCCTTGCCAGTGCACCCTACTTTGGAGTTTGTGCTCCTGAGAGTGACAGAGTTGGACTCAGTTATGGCTTCCCTACACATGGCTCATTTGTCCCTTCTATTTAAACCTATACTTGGTGCTGGAGTTTGCAGGTGTATATCCAAGAGACTCGAGTCTTTGGGCTGTCCATGTGCCAGCTGGGCCCAGAACCTCAGTAGAGCTGCAATACCTACTCTTGAGATCAATGGACTCACCCAGGACAACTGGTGGGGAGATGATGATAGACAATGGCCATCCCAGGGAATGAAGAGAGCCTGCAGCTGCAGGCAGGATAGTCCCATCCATCTTCCCATGGGATATAAGCCCCCTCTCAATTGGAGGTGGAGTGGATATCACCATCCCAGAATCTTGGGGATTGGGGGAAGAGCTATGGATTAGAGTGGACTTACTGGTATTCTACTATACACATATTGTGATTTTAGCAATGGAAGAAATTATAACATTGATGTGGAGACAGTAGCCACTGGAGGCTCTGGGGGCAGGGAGAAGGAAAAACAGTTGTAATACGGGGGCTTTTTCAGGACTTGGGAATCGTCCTGAGTGACATTGCAATGACAGATATAGACCATTTTATATCATTACATAACATGCAGAAGTGTGTGGGAGAGAGTGTAAACTACAATGTGAACTATGGTCCATGCTTAATGGCAAAGCCCCAGGATGTGTTTATCAATTGCAATGAATGTGCCACACTAATGAAGGATGTTCATGTGGGAGGGTGTGGGAAATATGGGAAGTGGGGCATATGGGAATCCCTATATCTTTTGCGTGACATTTATGTAATCTAAGTATCTTTTAAAATATTAAAAAATAAAAAAGAGGACTAGCAAAAATTGAAGCAATTAAAAAAATGTGTAAGATTTCTCAAAAAAGAAAAAAAAAAAAAAAAAAGGTTGGAAAAAGATTCCAAGCAAACAACAAACAAGATCTGGGGTTGGTATATTAATATTTTTAAAAATAGACTTTAAATGTAAAAGAGTTATAGGAGACAAGGAAGGATACAATATATTAATAAAAGAGGCAATCCACCAAGAAGAAATAAAATCATAAATAATTATGCACCTAATCAGAGTGCCCAAAAATACACGATGCAAACACTGGTAAAACTGAAGTGAGAAATAGACACCTCTATAATAATAGTTGGAGACTTCAATACACCAGTCTTATCAGCAGGTAGAACATCTAGATGGAGGATCAATAAGGAAACAGAGAACTTGAATAATATGATAAGTGAACTAGGCCTAACAGACATATACAGAATATTGTACCGCAAAACAGCCAAAACAGTAGGATATTCATTCTTCTCAAGTGCTCATGGATTATTTTTTCAGAACACACCACATGCTGGGTATCAAAACAAGTCTTAATAAATTTAAAAAGATTGAAATTATAACGCACTTTCTCTGACCATAATGGAATGAAACTAGAAATTAGTAGTAGGCAGAGAACTGGAAAATTCACAAATATATGAGGGTTAAACAAGACATTTTTAAACAATCAGTGAGTCAAAAAGAAATTGCAAGAGAAATCAGTAAATATTTCAAGCCCAAAGAAAACAAGAACACAACATATAAAACTTATGGGACGCAGTGAAGGCAGTGCTTAGAGGGAATTCTATAGCCATATATGTCTACATTAAAAAATAATAAAAACCTAAAATCAAACAGTTAGCTGCATATCTGGAGGAACTAGAAGAACAACAAAAACTAATCCCAAACAGCCAGAAGGAAAGAAATTACAAAGATTATAGCAGATATAAATGAAATTGATAATTTAAAAGGAGAGAGAGAGAAACAACAAAACGAAAAGTTGGTTCTTTGAGAAGGTCAACAAAATTCACAAACCCTTAGCTAGACTGAAAAAGAAAGAGGGATACAAATAAATAAAATCATAAATGAGATGGGGAACATTACTACTAGTGAACCCACAGAAATAAAAAGGATCATAAAAGGATACTATGAACAACTGTAGGACAACAAATTACACAACCTAGATACAAACCCAGCTCAAACTCTTCAAAAAAAATTGAAGAGGAGCTGTGACAATTTGAAGCTAGGTGGATCCCAGAAGATCATGTCCTTATAGCAAATCCATTCCTGTGGGTATGGGACCCTTTGATTGGATTGAATTCAGTTGGGGGCCTTTAATTGGATTACTTCAGTGAGGCATGACCCAGGAAGTGTGTTGGTCTTTTACTGAAATCATAAACTAGAGAAACACACAAAAACAGAGAGAAAAGCGGCAATCATGTACCTGGAGAGGCTGAATCAGCAGAGCATAGAGGCACAGAAGGAGGCCCCTGAGAGGCTAAAAGAATCTGCGGGGGAGAAGAGAAATGAGCCCTATGCTTGCTTGTCCAAAGCTGAGCTCCAGAGACTGACAGACTAGCATCATACTCTGCCATATGCCTAATCACCCACAGCTGAGCTTGGGGAGAAAGTAAACCTGGAAGGAATGGCAGAGACCTTGGCAGAGACTGGCAGCCATTGTGCCTTACCTCATGGCAGCAGTCCATGATCACCAGCAGCTGAATGCTGGTGAGAAAGCATCATTCATGATGCTTGTCTTGGACATTTTGACAGCCTCAGAACAGTAAGCTTTTAACATAATAAATCCCCATTATAAAAGCCAACCCATCTCTGGTATTTTGCATTGGCAGTCTTTGGCAAATTAAGACATGAGTGAACACTACCTAACTTATTATATGAAGCCCATAGCACTCCAATTCCAAAGCCAGATAAAGATACTGCAAGAAAAGAAAATTATAGACCAATTTCTCTAAAGAATATTGGTGGAAAATTCTCAGCAAAATACCTGCAAATCAAATCCAACAGCACATTAAAAGAATTGTGTACACCATGATCCAGTGGGTTTTATCCAATGTATGCAAGGGTGGGTCAAAACAAGAAAATCAATTAATGTAATATATCACATTAGCAATTTAAAGGGAAAAAACCATATGATATCTTGATTGATGCAGAAAAGGCATTTGACAAAATTCATCCTCCTTTCTTGGTAAAAACACTTCCAAAGATAGGAATAGAAGGAAACTTCCTTAATATGATAAATGTCATATATGGAAAACACACAGCTAACATCATATTCAATGTTGAAGGACTGAACGCATTTCCCCTAAGATTGGCAACAAGACAAGTATTCCCACTGCAACCACTGTTATTCAAAATTGTGCTAGAAGTTCTAGCTAGAGAAGTAAGGTAAGAAAAAGAAAAGGGCATCCAAACTGGAAAGGAAGACGTAAAACTCACTATTTGCAGATGATATGATCCTATATATAGAAAGTTCCAAAAAAAATCAACAACAA
Organism: Chaetophractus vellerosus; assembly: GCA_004027955.1. Taxonomy (NCBI): domain Eukaryota; kingdom Metazoa; phylum Chordata; class Mammalia; order Cingulata; family Chlamyphoridae; genus Chaetophractus; species Chaetophractus vellerosus. The sequence goes on along the minus strand of PVKH010044842.1, from coordinate 506 downwards.
AACTACTAGAGCTAATAAACAAGTTCAGCAAAGTGGCAGGATATATTATCAACATGCAAAAATCAGTAGTGTTTCTATACACTAGTAATGAGCAATCTAAGGAGGAAATCTAGAGAAAAATTTCATTTACAATAGCAACTAAAAGAATCAAATATCTAGGAATAGGCAAGGATGTAAAGGACCTGTAAACAGAAAACTACAAAATATTGCTAAAAAAAATTAAAGACGACCTAGATAAAAAGAAGGATTTTTATCCTTCCACAGCAGAAATGGAAAAGCCAGTTATTGAATTTATTTGGAAGGGTAAGTGTTTTGGTCAGCCAAAGGCGTGCCTTTTGAAATATACCAAAGATTGGTCGGTCTTTATAAAGGGTATTTATTTGGGGTAGAAGCTTACAGTTACCAGGCCACAAAGCATAAATTTCTTCCCATACCAAAGTCCATGTTTCGGAGAAAGATGGCTGCCGACATCTCCAGGGTTCAGGCTTCCGGATTCCTTTGTTTCC